>JAAEAF010001432.1:0-78621 GCA_011037195.1 Triatoma infestans | reverse complement strand
TATGTATGTGAACAGATAGCCAAAAACGAAAAATCGTTAGAAAGTTCAAACTGATATGACGTTTAGGATCCCATGGAATCTGACCCCCCGGTGCGCGTATGTGTCAATATTCCTCAACCGGAAGTACCACTTTACTAGTTGTTTTTTTTACGTTTTGCAATTTTCTCAAAAATGGCTCCGAAGATTTTCTTTAAACTTGCTATATCAACTACACATACAAAGAGCTACAACTTTTATTTGAAACATTTCTCCAGGAAAATTCATTTAAGGGCACTTCTAGGGGAGGGGTGGGGTTAGGTTTTCATCTTAATTGCTGTTTCAGTATATTAGACAATTCTGTCATCTAAATAATGTTAATTAGAATTAAATATGTTGTTGAAATTCCGAGTTTGAAAAAAAATAGATAACCGGAAGTTCGTTTTTACTGAAATATAATTTTCAGTTTTCTGGTATTTTCTCGAAAATGGCCTCCAACGATTTTCTTTAAACCAGCTTGTTAACTATACATATAAAGAGCTACAACTTTTATTTGAAACTTTTCCCCTGATAAATTCATTTAAGGGGACTTTTGGGGGAGGGGGGGTTATGTTTTTCTTTAAAATGCTATCACAGTTGATTATACAATTCTGTCATCCAAATTGAAATAAATAGAAATTAATATATGACCCAAATTCCGAGTTTCAAGGAAATTAGTAAACCGGACAGTTTTACTGGACAGTGTTTTCACTTTTCGACGAATTTCATTAAATTTGGTACACTAACTATAAAATTTGTCAATTATATTTTGAGTACTGGAGTAAGAGAAAGTTGTGTGAGTGTTTCACACCAGATTTTTATAGTATTTTTGTAATCATATACTGATAACAACGTAAGTGAATTTACAACAAGTATTATGCAGCGAATACAATGGTGGCGAACCTGTTAAGTAAATAAAAATATAAATGATTTGAATAATATATGCATAACAATGCACATTATTTTATTTATATTAACAATACAGTATTATTTCTGCAGTAAATCTGGTGTGACATGCACACATACGAATTTTTCTTAATCAAATAAATTCAAATTAATTACTAAAATTTTCTTTAAATTACAACATGTACCATGTTTAGTTGGGCTGGCCATAAAAAAGGTGATAGAGGGTTATACTTGTATATCCGAGCGAACTGTGTGGAGCGCCTTCTATTAAAACCAACAAACCAATGCAGATTAAATTTAAACCTATCTGCGAGACCCCTCCCAGAAACCCCTCTAAAATAATTTTTTTTGAAAAAATGTTTCAAATAAAAATGGTACTTTCTTATTTGTGCAGTGAGCACACCCACAAGTTTAAAGAAAATCATTATAGGCGTTTTCCTATGGGTGAAAATCGCACTTTCGGTTAATCGATTTTCTTCAAATTTGGAATTCTAATAACGTAGCTAATGTATGAATATTTCGATGGTAAAAACCGCACATTGTACTGAAATGATACTTTAGAGCAAAGCTTAGCGGAAAATCAATTTTCCCGGGAGAATGTTCCAATTAAAAGTGATAGTTAGTTATTAATGTAGTTTGTATACGAAGTTTAAAGGAAATCGTTAATCGTGAAATAGTCGAGAAAATCGTCAAAAACTGAAAAAAAACAACCGTAAAATCGCACTTGCCAGTTTAATGGATTTAGTCCGAGAAACCTTGGTGTCAAATGCGATGGTAGTACCTAAACGGAATACCACGTTTGGGCTTCCTGCAATTTTTCGTTTTTGAGGTATTATGTTAACACACACACACAAACAGTTTCGCTAAAATCAGTTTTTTATACTTAGGGGACCTCAAAACATGTATTTCCGATGAAAACTCAATTTCGAAAATCAGACACGAACACAATACTTCCTCCTACTAGGAAAGAGAGAAAGTAAAAATACCTACCAATTTCAAGCCCCCTATATTCTCCGATATAACCGGAAGTAACAGAATTATTGCGCCTTGGCATCACCATCTTGCTCCTTACTAAATCATCCTAAAGTAATAATGGCAAGAAGGAAGCACTTATTGAAGAATATTTTACGATATGAACAGATATATGGAGTATATGAAGAAAGAAGAACTACAATGTGCTAAAGAAAGTGGGCAAAAAATAGAATAGAATAAGAAGAGTTCATAATTTCTGTGTAACCAGTTTTACGCACTACTACTACTAGTACACACAAACATTTTATATCTCTGCGGTCTATTCAGGGTTACCAACATGACCGAACCAATATAACCAACATGTTTATTTTTTTACCCTGCTATTGGCACGGTTTAACAATTCTTTATTATTACAATACGAGGGTATTTTTTTTTTTTTTTACCACTCATTCAATTCTATTATTAACCATATTTTACACTTGAACAGAATCGTCTGTAACACTTAACTTGTTAATTTAAAATTAAAATAAAAAAATCTGGTGTGAAACAATCACACGACTTTCTCTTGCTGCTATATAATACTATTAAACATAAAATGAACATTTTTTTTTAACATCAAATTTTACTCATACGTCCTAACTCAAATCTAGAGATGCTGCAAGTATCAACCATCCTACCAGCCCAAACAGATAGGGAAGTGATGAGCGAGCCAAAAAAAAATTAGCGGGTTCTCTAAAAGTTTCAATTTATTAGGGTTTATAAATTTGCAGTCAATAACTTTAGTTAAGTTGAACTTTTCAGTCAACTTTTCAGCCTTAAATAGGCGACAGAAGTATGCCCACAAACAAGACTAGAAGGCCCACCAAGAACCTCATAACCTCTAACAAGCTACCCATCGCGATTAATATTTCCCACACCAGCCGTTAAGAAGATGCCAACAGGGAATATATCTACTTCTAGCACCTCATCTCGCCCATCATGACGTCAAAGTGAGAGATCGGCGAAGGCAAGCAGCAATGTTGCAATCACCAAGAGATCATTGAGCGACAACAAGATGTGATACAGCAGCATAAGCCTCTGCTCACTCATCAAGCCCTACAACCACATCTTACGTATCAAACTCAGGCATAGGTCACCGCCCCTCCAGGCGTCATCATACCAATCCATAAGCGCCTCTGGCAATATAGCAGGAAAAGGAAGAGATGCAGAAGCAAGTTACTCAGCAACCACCATATACGTCTCCAAACGATTTTCTTTAAACTTCCTAGGCCATCTACGCACATGAATACCTTATCACTTTTATCTGAAATATTTTCCTGGGAAAACTGATTTTTTAGGGGAATTGGGAGGGGGATAGCATTATAAGCCACTTCAGTACAATTTATGGTTCTGCCAGCTATCAAATGTTAATATAGACGCATTAGAAGCACTGCTGTAAAATATCCATTAGAAGCATTGCTAGAATTTCAACGCTGAAGAAAATGGGTTAACCATTTCTGCAGAATAGCTTTCTGAATTTTTCTCGAAAGCGAATCTTTGTAAGAGGTTCTGAAATAAATGAGACTTTAAAATTCAAATGTGTTTGTTCAATACTATTGGCGTTCTCTACAATGTATTCATTACCTACCTGCCTCGGATGGTATTTTGGCATTTGGGCAAATAGGCGAAATTCGAAATTTAAAGAAATTTGTAATTTTAATTTAACAGTATTCAAGAAGTGTAGGAGAAAGTGGTGTTTCACACCACCAGATATTTTGTTATCAATATTTTGTTCCATTACTTGCACTTTCGCAGCTCTAAGAGAAAATAAGAAAACAGATTCTATATAATATGAAAAAGCCAGTTATATAGTAATATAAATAATAACTGTTAATAAAAGGAAACTTATGAATATAAAAGTAAATTAACGTAGGAATAAATTTAAATTCAACAGGAGGTGCCTAGCGCTTACTACTAACAGGAAATTTATTGGCAAACTTAATTTTCCCACCGTACTCTTGCAACAACGGCGGGCGCTTTGATTCACTTTTCTGATAAAAGGTGTGTTCTAGGAGGCGCCCAACCACTGTTCGGCAAGCCTCTTGTAAACTTATCACACCCACTCTACACACTTTGCGACCGCAATCATTAAATAAAGGCCTATAGGAAGGCTCCTCACCCTCTCTCTGCCTAGTTCACAAATTATTACTAAGTTGGGTTCAGGACCGGGTGTATATTAAATTAATTTCTACCTGCCAATGTGATTGTTTTAAGTGTAACAGACCTTGTAAAGTGTAAATTTTCCTTGAATACAAGAATCTTCCTGAATATTAGCTACTATTAATTAACTGGTTTTCTAGTTTTTGATATAGCGTCCCGTTTTAAGAGAGAAACGTATACCAGTCATTTATTCAGCGGTGGGGCCTAAACTCACCACTCTATTAACATGAACTTACGCTGACAATCTATCGCTCCAATACTGTACACTATAATTCTTTAGGCTTAGAGAATTAGTGACTTGTTTATAAATTATATGGGGATTAGCATGCTCAAAGAAGCATACTTTTTACTTTCTCTTATTCCTGGTCACGATCAAGAATGCATCGAAGATCGTGTCAAATCTTCGAAAATGAGTTTTCACCGGTAATACACGTTTTGAGGTCCCCTGAGTTGGTGTTGTTTTTTAAAAAACTGGTTTCTAGTACGTCTTTTGGGTTTGTGTTTCGTTTGTGATGGCAGTGGATATAATTGTTGTTATTTGTATATTCGCAAGAGTGGTTTAATATAATTTTAAACAATATGAGAACTCAGTGAATTAGGAAATAGAATTTAACCACAGTTAAAGACAACTAATTTAATGACTAGATTGAGATTTATACACATTCGAGCTAACATTAAACAAAGATAGATAAATGGATAGAGTGACAATATAGAACACTTTTTGAAAATAACGCGTTGGAGACTTCTTGGCTGTGTGTATAAGACTGACGAATAGGATTAACCCTATGTGACTAACTGTATGGAACTCTTGGTCTCTTATATACCAGTTTCGCCGTATTCCAATGGGTTCCTTCACAATAGAGTTGGCCTTTTGTCTTTGCTGCCTGTCCCCTTTTAGCAGCCAAACATCCAATTTTTCTCTAAACTAATATTTTAAAATATATATTTAAAATTTCTAACTCTTCTGCTTCATGCTTCCATTACACAACAAGGTTTTGAGTTATCATCACTTTACTGAACGATTTTTCAGTTTTAAAGAAACTTATATGTAAAGTTTACAGGATATCGTTGGAATCATTTTCAGGCAAATCATGCAAAAATTAAGAAAGAAGCAACAGTAAAGTTCCATTTACGGGGGGGGGGAGGCAAAATCTTTCTGCTAGTTGAAGTGCCGTTGCCGATCTATTTCGAAAATTTGATTGTTCCCTTCTAAAAAAAAATGAAAAAAAAAAAAAGAAGAAAATTTCATCCAAAAATTCTAGTTCGTATAAAATTTGGCCAATTGAAATTGACAGTCAAGTAAGAAGCCTTGTGAGTGTTTCATAAATCACAACATGTTTTTATATTTTTATATTTACTATGTATTTTGAAAATATGTTGCATTAGTGTATGAAAAATTAAACTAATAATATGTATTATACTAACTGGAATTTAAAAAACAAGTGGGTATTACAAACGCACACACTACTAATAACAACCGATAACATCCGCCCACCAACTGCAACGACATGTGATAGCATTGACAGTGTAAGTGCTGCCAACATTGCATACCTGTATTTTCCAAAAGTTGTTTTGCATAATATTATAGATGAATACATAAATAAATAAATATTTATATACATTTAAATTATTTTTTTATATTTTATTTATATAATAAAGCTTATATGGAAGTTATGGTTTAAGAACCCGGAAGTTTCTTTTTAAAAAGTTATTTTATTTAAGAATATAATATAATAATAATGGTTATAACAAGTTAAGGCACTAGTTAATACTAAGTAATACTATAGACACTGAGAACTGTACGGTATGGTTGTGAGCTTGGAACTGACTGCCTGCTGGTCGGTGGCAGTATTTATATGCTGTCGGCAGCTGCTGACGCAGCATTGGTACTTTTCCTATAGATGTGTCATAACTCCTCCCTCCTTAAGTTTGGAGCTCCTGCGACAATTGGCACGGAAGTCCAGGGTAGATCTGTCGTGGTGTAGGTTGTAGCTGGTCTCCTTCTGTTGCGCCCGGATTCGTCTTCTTTCTACAGACATAGTAAACATACAAAGGGGGCAACAGTAGTAGAAGTATTGGAATGATAATAAAATAGTAGAGATGTGCCGAGTCCTTGGGTGTTTCCTCTAGTAACTCCAGTGGTTCCATCTTTAGGTTAATTCTGTGCAGATTTTCAAAAGATATGTTTATGTTGGTGTGAGTGAACACTTGTGTAGTTGTCACTATGTCTTTGGAATCCTTGTATATGGGTATGGCTTTGCTGTCTAGTAGAGTTTCGTCTTTGTTTAATTTTATGAGGCTAGTGTTGGTCAAGAATATAGTGTCATTATGGTTGTCCTTTCTTATTACAATTCTATTGGTCCTGAAAGTTAAAAAGTGGTCCACAAAAGGAATGTATTTGATAAATGGTGCACTTGATGTGTATACCGTCTTGCATGCTACGGGGTTGATGTTGGCGATGAGTTGGCGAATACAATCGTTTTGGATGCTGGTTTTGTTGCGGCAGTACGTAGCGCTGTTGATTTCCTCACAGGTGGCTGTAAATAACTCATCTTGGATTTTCAGGATCAAAGGTGGGTGGACATGAATTGTCAGGAGGTGGTTGTCTCTCTCTATAGGATAGGATAAGAGGAAGTACGTCTCAAAGGAAGGGGTTTTTAGGGGAACGCTAATGAAGTAGTAGATATTCCAGGTTTTGATTGAGCAGTGTACCTTGCTTAATTGCCAAAGTGCCTCGATGTCTGCTGTTACGAACGTTATATTGTGGGATTTTTGTAGTGACTCGAGATCTTTGAGAGAGAAGGTACTAGAATGTATGGTGTTTACTTTACAGAAATCCAGAGAGTTTTCCATGTCGTCAATATGGTTGGCGATAAGGACCAGGTTAAGGAGAATCGAATTGAATTGCTGATTTAGTTCAACTTGGCTAATTATAGGGTTGGAGAAGAAGGTTGTCATTTTGTCATTGTTAGTTCGTATAATTTGTATATCGTGATTGAACTCTTCAATTACTCGCTTGTTTATTGCCATTTGGGTTTTTAGGTTATTTTGGAGGTGAAAACTGTTTCGTTCAATAGTGTTGATGACTTTGTCGTATCGTTCCTTGTCGTCACTGTCCATGTTTCCGGTTAACCAGGAAATGGCTTTGCCTAAGCCGTTAATAAGTCCCCGTTTAGGTCTGGATTTGTTAAGGGTTAAATGGTCTAGCTTATTACGAAGGTAATAATAATATTTAAAGAGTGACTTTATCTGTGCCGTCTGGTTGTGCTGATAAGTAGTGCTGATGATGTGATAAGTTTTATCTAATTCAAAGTCTATTAATTGTATGTCGGTAACGTGTATAAAAGTATAGTATCTGTCTATGACGTAAACTGGGTCAAGTGTAACGGGTAGAATTCCCGGTCAGCGATATGTATAAACGTATAGTATAGTATAGTATTTATTTTTATATTAAAGGTCTTATCTAATTGTACGTCAGCAGTATCTAGTATAGTATAGTAAAGTATAGTATTTATTTAGTTGGTAAACATTACATTAGCGATAACAGTAGGAAGATGTCAATAGTCGACTGAGAGGGGAGTCGCTGAACTTGAATTATAATATCCATGGAGAGAGAGAGAGAGAGAGAGCGCAGTGCGCACTATGTACTTTAAAGTATATACGTATTTCATTTTATTTTGTTTTTCATTTTATTTAGAATAGGAGGTAAGCTTGTATATTTAGTTATTATGTACATTTCTTTTTGAAAAAGTGATATTTGATTATGGTTACGAATTCCCATATTATGGAAGTTATAGAATAAAAGCGTTTTGCTTGTTTTAGATTTATTTAATAAAACACTATTATCATTCTTCTTCTTATTATAGTGTTTATCTATGGAGTATGCTTTGTTACGCGTAAGCTGCAGAATTCCCGATTCATGAGTCATATCCGGTGCTGATGACTAGATTCATCATAGTCAGCGGTTATGACTACAGATTTCTTTTATGATGAGGTTTTGTATCCATAGATTATATTCTTATCTACATCCTGTGCCGATTAATTGGAATTTTCTTTATGCTGAGGTTTTATATTTATAAATTATAGTCTTATCTACATCCGTTGATGATTTATTGGAATTTTCTTTTAACTATAAATATTAACTGACTGCGTATCTAATAATTTTATTTTTTTATTTAATAACATAGTTGAGGTTTAGATTTAGTTACTCTCCTTATTTATAGAGTTTCTCTCTTTTTTCCTGCCTTTACGATTGTTTTAGGATTCTTGGAGTTATCCTTTTATATGATTTGTACCACTTAATTAATTTATTTACTAGGGTTCATATTCCCGGAACTAGTTTAAATTTTTATTTAAATTGTTAATTTATAATTCCTTTTTCTTATTAATTTATAATTATCTAATTATTTTTTTTCTTATTTATAATTTATTGATAGGTCCCGTAGTTATTATTAATACATTCGTTGAAATTGTATTCGACATTTTCAACTTCCTTTTACTGCATTAGAGCTCAATGTAAATTATATGTGTAAAATACTGAATTACAATTCTGGCCGACTTCCATATATTGTAGCTTTGGAGGGTATTAAAGCAAAGAGTACTCCATGGTTTAAAGAATGGCTAAATTTGGCAGAATACCTAGATTATGTTCTAGATAGAGAATTTAGAACAGTAGATAGGTGGTATGAGCAGATGGTTAGTGTAGTTAACAAAGGTCTAGAAGATTTTAAAAACGAACTATTTACTTCGGCATCTGGTGCGGAGTATCATTTATTGTATAAAACTAAATCATAATATTGTATATATTAAGGATGAATTTAGTCTGGCTTTAATTAAAACAGTTTATAAGGGGAGATGCGAATTATTCACTTTAAATTATAAGCCCTGGATAAATGATATTGCGTATGCCTGTTCAGTGTGTGATTTAAATGAAGACGAAAGTATGTTGCATATAATAGGTAATTGTACTATTATGAGTGGTTTTAGGAAAAAGTATTTGGGGCAAAATGTTTTAAATGAACAACAAGTTATCATGTGGTTAAACGGAAAGGATTGGCATAAATTGTATGTTTTTTTTTTTGAAAATGGTTTTAAAGTGCAGACAGGTTTTAGTTACTTAATTTAACTTTAATTAAAATGTATGTATATTTTTCTCGTAATAAAAGTTTATTGTATTTTAGTTTCCTTCTATACTTTCCGTAGTTATCGTTCGTATGCAGCGAACGGGTAGTTTCCGGTGTTCTATAATTTATTATTTAGTTATTTAATATATATTTTCCATTTAATTATTTAAGATATATTTTCTACTTCGAGGGGTTTATAATTTTTCCTATCTTTCTGGGTTAGGATTTTTATTATTTTAGTTCCTTATTTAATTAATTAGTTTTCCTATTTTCCTTTTTAGTTACAATGTTTTCCGTATTCCGGGTTTTAGTTTTCCGTGAGAATGCCAATTTATTTTTATTATGATCCAGTCTTAGTCTTTTGCTGTTAAAGGTCCCCCTGGATCAAAGGGCATGCGTAGGAATGTTGCAGGTCCCCCGGGATCGAAGGGCATGCGTACAAATTCGTGGTGTTGAAGGGTTTTGGTTTGACGTCGTTTGTCAATTTCTGCTTGTACGTCTTTTCGATAGATTTCCGGGTATCTACAGTTTCGAGTGTATACTAGTCTGTCATCTGTAGTTGTTATTCTGTGCTTTAGTACATCAGTACAGATTGGTCGGTCGTGTTCTCTTTGAATTATTTTAGGGCAGTTCCGGTCGTGTTCTCTTTGAATTATTTTAGGGTAGTTCTTTAATAATTTTAACTTCTTATTTTTTTCTCGTCTGAGTTCATGTGCTCAGTTCTAATTTGTTTCAGAATTTCATTTTTTATTTCTCTTAACCTACGTTCGTCAGACATTTCGGGACAATTGGTCACTACTACGTCCGGGATGCTTACGCTAATTTCCTGCGGTTCGTCGATATCCATAGGTTCGGGGCAAATGGCCATGACTTCCTTGGATTCAACTTCGCACAAGATTTTATTATTCCTAACGCTATAAAGGCCTTCTTTTATTGTGACCTTATCATTTATTTCTATATTTTCATTAATTAATCCGTACTTTAATTCTTGATTCTTTACCGGAAGTTCTATAAAATTAACTCCCTGTTCTAATTTTATTATATTTGGATCGTTGTCCGGGGGGTTAAGGGTGAATTTTAGGGGAATGGTGCCTTGAGGATAGGAGAGGCTGTTGTTGTTTAGGTCTATACTCATGCCGAGCTCTTGCATGGTCTTATGGCCTAATAAAATGCCATATTTGTCTGAGAAAGGGAATAAATGGAATTTGGTTTGGAGGTTTACGTTAAAGGTTTCTAGGATGTTAAGTTTACATGAGGATTCTCCATGTTTTTTACCTGCGGGAGTGGAGATTATGAAGGGATCTTTTACTAATAGGGCGTTAGCGGGAACCACTTTCGGGTTGATATAATTTTCTGATGAGCCTGTGTCGATTAGCCATTTGAGGCCAGATTTGTCTACGAAGTAGGGTAAAGATTTGTCCACAAGGTTTAGGCTAAATTCGGAGGGCCTTCTTGGCTCCCGTGGCCAGCGTCTAAAAAATGATCGAACTTTTCCGTTATTTTGTCTAGTGAGTTCTCTAAGCGGGAAAGCCTGTCGTCATATGTGTTCTTTGGTTCAGAATAATTTGCAGATGGCTCGTCATTTTGGCAGTGAGTCAGTTCGTGTGGAGAGATGTAATCTTTGAACCTGGGTCTGCCTGCAGTACGCATAGACACCGTATTTTGAGAGAAGTAACCAGGAGGTAGTCTGGGTCGATTAAAGGGGTGATCCGGATTGTTTGGATTATTAGGATTGTTAGATTGTCCAAAATTAGATCGTTGAGGTTGTTGCAGTTGTGGCTGCGGTCTTTGTCGGTAAAGAGAAGTTTGAGGTGTCTGTTCTATAGGCCTGGGATTATATTCAATTGGTTGGTACTGGTAGTTAGGGGCTTGAGCCATGGGGACGCGTGGTGCGAAGTGTTGTGGATTCGGTCTGTAAGAGTATTGGGTATTCGGTCTGTAAGGCTGTTGGTATTGGTTGTACTGGTTCGGTTTCCGAAATGGTTGGTTGGGTCTTTTAGGACTGTGAGAGGAGTTTAGGTTAGCTACAATGAACGAACATTTGTTGTAGATAATGTTTCGTACCTCGTCTAGTGTGCTAGGATCAAAAATCATAATGTGGTTGCTTAATGTCGGGGGCAGGCATTTATATATGTGGAA
Organism: Triatoma infestans; assembly: GCA_011037195.1. Taxonomy (NCBI): domain Eukaryota; kingdom Metazoa; phylum Arthropoda; class Insecta; order Hemiptera; family Reduviidae; genus Triatoma; species Triatoma infestans. Next base: position 67,267 of record JAAEAF010001432.1, on the reverse strand, counting down.
GATTATTTCCCTGTCGACTCGGGTTATCAATTGTTTCAGGGCGTCTGCTGTGAGTCCGTCTAGTTTTAGTCTAATATAAACTAAATTTCGCAACTCCTGTATCCTATTGACGAAGTCAATGGGAGACTCTCTAGCATGCATTTTAGTTTGTAAAATTTCATCTTTGAGGATCTCGTAAGATCTCGAGTCAGCGAAACTTTCCTTCAAGTATTTTATTAAATTTAATAAATGGTCCACGTTATGTGAAAGAAGTATGTTTCTAGCGGGCCCTAGCAGTCTACTCTTAACTTTTATAAAAAGGATATTGTGGTTGTAATCCCTTTCAATTATATTTTCTGCGCAGACTGTGGCGAAGGCACTTTCGACAATCTCGCAGAAGAACGCTAGCTCGGAAGGGTTTCCGTCAAAGTAGGGGATGTGGTCATAGTCTTCTTTGGAGATTTTGTAATTTATTTGGGCCATTTCAGGGATAGTTTCTTTGGGGAGAACTAGTTTAGAGGGTTTAAGGACAGATGAGCTACTTACAGTTTTTAAGCGTTGTTGTTGACTCGCCAGCTTGCTTTTCTTTTATCGTCTGAGGATGGTCCTGGTTCTTGTAGGTGGAGTGCTGCGAATAAGCCACTGATGTGGGAGCTTCAAGTCTTCTTTGAGACAAATGGTCGCACGTGAGACAAGTGGTCGCACTAGACTTATAAGCTTTCGCAGTCCCTGTTCGCGGGCGCCAGTTATATTTCAAGAACCCGGAAGTTTCTTTTTAAAAAGTTATTTTATTTAAGAATATAATATAATAATATAATAATGGTTATAACAAGTTAAGGCACTAGTTAATACTAAGTAATACTATAGACACTGAGAACTGTACGGTATGGTTGTGAGCTTGGAACTGACTGCCTGCTGGTCGGTGGCAGTATTTATATGCTGTCGGCGGCTGCTAACGCAGCATTGGTACTTTTCCTATAGATGTGTCATAACTTGGATAACAGGATTTAGTAAACTTAGAGGCATTAAGAACAAAATTCTCTTACCGCTGTCAAAACTTGATGGCACTGTTTGGCATGTGTCGCCATATAAACAAGCAAATAAAACTAACTTATATTACAGCATTGTAAAAAAGAAGTTGTGTTCCTTACCTGTAACAGAGAAAATAAAAACAAAAAATTAATTAATGGGTTCTGTTTAAAGGTATTTTTTCATTAACAGGACAAGGTCTGGTATGAAACACTCACACCACTCCCTCTTAGTCTAATTAATTTTTTTTTTTTTAAATTTAAGGCGCGTCAACATCTATGGTCATTGGCGCCCGGAGCCTTTTCAGTGCACTGCTTACTCTAATTAATATAATATAATCAAGAAATTTTCTTTAAAATTACAACGATTACAATGTTTAGTTGGGCTGGCGATGGAGATTTTACTTGCATACATTAAGGGGGTGGAGATTTTACTTGCATACATTAAGGGCCTTATATGGAGCACTATACGTCAAAACCAACAAAGCTTGAGCAAATTTAAATAACTTGACAGACCTCCCAATATCCCCTCTAAAATCAATTCTTTCAGAAAAATGTTTCAAATAATGGTGATACGTTTCTTATCTATGCAACAATCATCCCAAGTTTAAAGAAAATCGTTGTAACCGTTTTTGAGAAAATTTACAGAAAACTGACTCTGTAAAATTGCACTTCCGGTTAACCAATTTTCTTCAAATTTGGAATTCTATCATTGCTTTTAATATGTATAATATTATGGAAGTGGTGAAATCATACACCACACTGAAGTGGTTCTTTAGAGAAAAGTATAAAGCTACTGTACTCCTCTCAGAACCCCCAAAAACACAATTTTCCTGGAAAAATGTTTCAAATAAAAGTGATATGTAATCATGTGTGTAGGAAATTTAAAGAAAAACGTTGGAACTATTTTCGAGAAAATCATAAAAAACTGAAAACAAAAGTCGGAAGAAGCTAAAAGTTGATATTCCGTTTTGACACCACCAAGGGCATCTCATACGAAAGTTTCGAACGAAATCAACGAATCCATCAACTGGAGAGTGATTTATGGGCACCCTGCAACATTATTTTACTCTCCATTTCCACTACCACTAATAGTTCAACCCCACCTATATAATAATATATATTTATTGCATTTCTAGAATTCCATATTTGAAAAGTCTGTGAACCGCAAGTGCAACTTTACTGAATAGGTTTCTGAGGTTTTCTCTTCCATCGACTTCCTGTTTATTCTTGGAATGCTAACTGATCAGATACAACCTATATGATATATTTTTCCGGAAAAATTACTTTAAGTGGTTCTGATTATCTTCAAACCTGGGTATTAGGCTGACATTTAAACGGCCTTTAAATTACAAGCTTGGTAAGGTGTTGAGACGGAGGACATAAAAGTCTCTCACTTAGGCACCCAAATATAATTGTTAATAAATTATTTGAAATAGTAATTATTGCCGTTAGAAGAAAGTGCGTGTGAGCAGAAGAAAAGCTGGAAGGCCAGCATATCTTAAGTCAGACGTACTTTAGGGACAATCAGGGGAATATAATTTCCATAGATGGGCGTGGAACGTGTTGGACCATGGCTTCTAAAATTAACCCTCTTCGAGTGTTTATAATTCAAGGAAGGGAATATATACGGTAAACAGTTTCGCCCCCTTTTTAAATCTGCCCCCCTTTATAAGCAGAACAACACAAAAAAAAGTATAAGATATGAAAGTGGAAGAAAGTTGGAGAAAAGGAGGGACGGACGTTTCTTTTAAAATTAACTTTTATACGGAAGTTACATTATGGGATTTTTTCTTTTTAACAGTTATGGCACACGCATACCAAAATGGGTGGGATATGCCCTTAAGGGAATGGTTGGTTCTTAAAGGAATGAACAATGGGAGAAAAAAAAGGAAGGAAATTCAAAGCGTAATTACGTCGGGAGTAGGATAAAAACCTGATATACACTCATGGAACCTCTTAGAATATTACACGTGGCTTAGTACATATTTCTTTCCCAAATTTTATCTTACACCTGGTAGGAGGAAGTATTACGATGAACGTGTCACATTTTCGAAACTGAGTTTTCACCACAACCAAACAATTTAAAGTTTCCATACAAACACAAATACATCTAAAGTACTACCTCAATACAATATATAGTTCTACCAGCTATATAATATTAATACGTACATTAGAAGCATTGCTAGAATTTCAAATTTGAAGAAAATCGGTTGACCGGAAATGCCACTTTACAGATTAGGTTTCTGATTTTTTTTTTTTAACTTCCTTGAAAACGACCATCAGGTTTCTTTTAAACTTGGAATGCTAAGTGTAAAAATATAATTGTTGTAGTTGAGTCTGCTAAGCTGGAAAACATCAGAGATATTTTCCGTGATAGCTGCTTGTTTTTGAGGTCATCTACCGGTCTCGGGCGTTCGTCCGTCATCAGAAGGTTTTGTTAAAACAGTGCGATAGCACAGACTTACACAGAGCAAAATTACATATATTTTTACAAAACAGTGTATAAACTGATTTTGCTCTGTGCAATTCCCTGTTATCGCAATGTTTTAACAAAACATCCTTAATGATGGACTAACCCCCCTGTTCGTCAAAAAAAAAAATTTGGCTATCACAGAAAATAACTTTTGGATTACAATGGCTTTTTTTGTTTATTTTTTAAGATTTTTACAACTGCCCAGTAACCATGCAACAAGTAAAAAAGATAAATAATAAAATGGAAGTATGCGCTAGTGCGCACACCCTGGCTTGAAGTTGTGAACGACGGCTATCCAGCGATAGCAGTCATAATATGCCATTATGGCCCCAGGGTGTACGACTATATCTCAACACTGCCATCTTATATATTTAGATGGCCGCGCGGCCATCGACGTCTTAGAAGCCTTGGCGAGTTTGTGTGTCAAATCCGATTGGAATGAGAAGATAATTTGGAAAGAAATTTTAGATAGCGGGATTTGGTTAAAGCGGAGACGAAGGGAATTTGGATTACAATGTAATCATTCTCTACCTGCCTGTGTAGGTAGGTGTCCAAATACCATCACCTCTATAATCCTGTTAGGACAATGAGCAAAATATGAAATTTAAAAGACATTGTCATTTTATATATAATTTTTTTAATAGCAGTAAGACAGGGAAGGGAATATGAAGAGAATAGAATGTTTAGCGTACTGGACTCCCACACGGAGGACCCGGGTTCGCGTCCAACCCTTGAATTTTTTCTTCCTGGAGCCATTACAACTCACTGTCCGGTGACGGACAGTGTTGTCTGTAGCGAGAGAAGACTGTTTGGAGACAGGCAGTGCATTGACAAGGCCCCGGGCGCCAATAATCATAGATGTTGACGCGCCTTAAATTAAAAAAAAAAAAAAGCAGTAAGACAAAGTCGTGTGAGTGTTTCAAAACAGATCCCTCTCCTCGGTAATTGAATTTTAAGAAGGAGAGCTGCATCGTTCTAAAGTGCCACTCCAGTTACAATTTATGGTTCTACTATAGATATAATCAGTTTTGTTTTTAAAACACTTTCCCAGAGAAACTGATTTTCAAGTGAAGCTTTTCTGGAGAATCGGTGACATTAGATTCCAAGTGTTATTGAAGTTTAATTTAGGCGCTTTTTTTCTAATCACATTCAAGTAATATCTGCCCTACCAACAAAGTTTGTCAATTTTATAACTGTATTAACTGCAAGAAGAGAAAGTCATGCAAGTGTTTCTCATCATATCTCTTCATTTATTACAACAGCTTAAAAATAAAATTATTAATAAAAAATAAAATTACTTACTTACGCCTAAAATTTTATTATTTAAATTTTTTCGTACATTTGACATGGAAAGAATAAATTAAATTTTCCCTTGTTTTATATTACATCGTGTGCATAGACTTTTATATAGTTTATCTATCAGCACAGGATTTGACAGTGAAGTAACACAAAAAAATATCGTAAGAGAAAAAAACGTTCCAATGTTGACTTTCCCATGGTTGACTAATTGTCTGGTTTTGTCATCTCACCGCTACTCTCTCTACAGTGTATTGGTAGACATTGTTTTGATAGTTGATGATGACATGGCCACTGACAGAAATCTGGTCTTTGTTTCCATTTCTTATCTCTGGTGAATTGTTTTGATTTGTTCTGATTTTTACTTTCTCTTACTCTTAGTAAGAGAAAGTATTCTAATCGTGACGAATTTTCGATATCGAGATTTTACCAGAAATATGTTTTGAGGTATCGTGAATCCATGGTTTTTAGCAATTGCCCTGTGTCTGCGCGCGCGGGCAGCATATCCCAAAAACGGAAAATGGCAGAATGTTCAAACTTAATATTTCGTTAAAGTGCTACCTGGAGACCTGAGAATAAGCTTTTCGTTAAAACCGTTCAACCGGGACTACCACTGTATCGAATGTTTTTTTTTTTTCAGTTTTTTGTGATTTAATCAAAAACTGCTTCAACGATTTTCTTTAAAATTTTTAGATCAACTACAAATACAAAGAGCTACAACTTTTAATTGTAACATTTCTCCGGGAAAGATTATTCAAGGGTACTTTTGGTTGAAGGGTGGGGGGAGGTATTCCATTAAAGTGCTATTCCAGTTTACTACACAATTTTATCATCTAAATAATATTAATTACAATTAAACGTGTTGTTGAAATTTCGAGTTTGAAGAAAATCGGATGACTAGAAGTGCGTTTTTATTGAATAGTATTTTTCAGTTTTCTGCTATTTTTTCTTAAACACCTCCAACGATTTTCTTTAAACGAAATATGTGATTACACATATAAAGAACTACAACTTTTATTTGAAACATTTCTCAAGGTAAATTCATGGGAGCTTTTTGGGGAGGAGTGGCTTATGTTTTCCTCTAAAGTGGTATCTCAGTTGGGGAGGAGTGGCTTATGTTTTCCTCTAAAGTGGTATCTTAGTTGATTACCAATCCTATCATCTAAAATAAATTATTGAATATGTGGATGGGTCCGCAATGCTGGATAGCATCTGGTATTTTATATCCGTGTTTTTAATGAAAACATTATGTTGAAGTGAACTCTCAACATGAACTTGGTGAATTTTCTCTGACGGTGGATGAAAATCCGAAACCGGTCAGGAACACTATAAATATACATGCTACGACAGATAAAATACCAGATAAAATAAATTAATTAGAAATAAATAGATTGCCAAATTTCCGAAATTCAAGAAAATTAATGATTGAGAAATGCGTTTTTACTGAACAGTTTTTTCAGTTTTGCTATTTTCTCCATAAAAACACCGATGAATTTCATTAAATTTGATATAACTATAAAACGTGTCAGTTCAATTTTGTAAACTGCAGTAAGAGAAGGTTGTGTGGCTTTTTCACACCAGATTGTTTTATTATTTACCCCTACATATGAAACATGAATATTATGTACAATGAAGTAGTTAATAGTATTATATAGGTAGCGCCGCTTTATAACACAAGGGCAACAAATATTCGTTCACCTGGTTGGTGCCATACAATATTCAATATTAGCTAAGTGTACAATGGCGCTTGGTCGGGTGGTAACGTTATACCTCTGCAGGTAAATATATGTATATAACAACTCTACATTTCAATTAGCTATCTTACTAGACGTAAGCCACACCTAACACAATCTACCCACCCTTCTAACAATCAGCCAAGAATTAACTTTCAGTCTGCTGATCATACAACCGACGTCATATTTTGTCAAATATGGCAATCATTGTTTAATAACAATAAACAACAGCTTGTTCTTGTACACCATATTATGGGGGGGGGGGCTTTCTTATCATTAATAATATTCTTTCATTTTAGTACATTAATGATTAATTTATTATTAATTTCTTGCAGCAGCTCACTACTTTGATCTAATTAACTAGTTTGAACTAAATTTGAGTTTCTTCAAATTTTGAATCTTTATTTTCTCTTAGGGAGCTTAAGCTTCTTAAACCATTTAGAATTTGGTCAAAATCGAATATAACCGGGAATACGATTTTACGGAATGTTTGTTTTACTCCTTGTATGAGGAAATATTGTCTTGTCAAATTTTCTATATTGAATTTTCTCCGGAAATACACGTTTTGAGGTCCCCTGAATACGAAGTGAATTTTAGCAAATGTTCTCTGGCTGTATTTAAACAGCACATTTTAAAAGCAAAAAATTGTAGAAAGTTCAAATAGACATTTCGTTCAGGTATCACCATGGGATCAGACAGTGTTGTCTGCCAAAATTACTCAACCGGAAGTACCCTTTACTCAATAGTTTTCCCCCCCTTTTGATATATTATCATATACACATATAATGAACTACAACCTTTATATGAAACTTTTCTCTGTGTAACTTCATTTAAAGCGGTTTTAAGGGGTAGGGATGCATTATGTTTCTTTTAAGTGCTATCTTAGTTGATTATATAATTCTATCATCTGTATATTAACTAGAATTAAATAGTGCTACCAAAATTCCGAGTTTCATGGAAATCGGTTGACCGAAAGTGCGTTTTTTATTGATCAATTTTTTGAGTTTTCTACAATTTTCTCGTAAAAGGTTGGTACGATTTTCTTCAAACAGGGTATACCAATTACATATATAAAGAGCTACAACTTTTATTTGCAACATTTCACCGTGAAAAGCCATTTAATGGTGGAGCGGGAGGTTATGCTTTTCTCAAAAAGGTAATTTTATTAGAATGAGATGTTTGTATGGCAACGGTCAGACAGGTCATTTATTGAATTTAGATTTTCGAATTGATATCAAATTGAAGACTAATAAATATTTAGTAAAAATTGTACGTCTGGTCACAATTACAATTCTGTAAACTGCAGTAAGAGGCAGTCGTGTGAGTGTTTCACATCAAATATTTTGTTTTATTCTTTCAAGATTTTCTCGGAAAAACCTTCAACGCAGGCTACCTGAGGGCCAATCAATTATTATATTATTATTTTGATTTAAGGTGTCTCGCAGCCCTTAGGCAAGGGAGGCACCTGGATCATTATAAGTGAACACATTGTTTTGTATTCTTGTATTAGTAATACTTGGCCATCATCGTCAGTGGTCCAGCGGCCGCGGCTCGTCCTTCCCCTGCAGCAAAATCTTCCTGATGATCCTACAGGAATGGAGGATTACAGCTTGCTGCATTAAAGCCAGCGTCTTTCTATTAATTTCAAGTTTGAGTAGTCCACCCTGGATAGCGCGCGGTATTACACCAATTGCAGAAATGACAATCGCCACAATGTCAACAGACTCAACGCCTCTCCAACGAGATCAACCTCAGCTGCCAGCGGCCAGTACTTAATCAGTTTCTCATTGAAGGCCCACACAACATTAGCTGAGTCCGGGACTGTGACATCTGTTATGTATACCTTACCCTCACTCTTACTGTGCCACACAATATCAGGTCGAGTGCCCTCTATTGTGTGATCTGTGAGCATCATGCGATCCCAAAATAGCGTGTGCCAGGAGCTTTCTAGCACCGGCTCGGGATCATACTGGTAGTAGGGTGGGATGACTGAACGCATATCTAATTTCAATGCCAACTCCCGGTGCAGTATCTTAGCCATGCTATTGTGCCTCTTAAGGTACTCCGACTGTGCCAACATTGGACAAGCAGAAAGAAAGAGGTGGATCACCTCTGGGACAGAGTGGCATAATCTGCACTTGATATCCAGGACACTAACCTCTCTTATATTACAGCGCGTATAATACCTGGTAGCCACCACCTGATCCTGAATGGCAATTAGGGTCCCCTCAGTTTCTGGGTAAAGTTGCCCACAGGTGAGCCACATCACTGATGCCTCTTTGCCTATGGCGTCACCATCTTGCCTATGGCCGCACCTCTTTGCCTATGGCGCTGCGGGGTATTGCCCATGTAAGGTCTTTGCACGCCATGCTGCGGCCATGGTGGTGTTAAAGTCCTGAACCTCCTGCACCCACGATGACGCCCTGTGTAAATCTAAAGGCGTATACCCCTTATCAGCCGCCATTACTGCACCGATCAGACTCGAGTCCCGGTGGGTATAGAAATAAGCTCTCATTCGGGCAACCTGTGTATCATGAAGGCCGCGATACTGACTATACCACGTCCACCTTCCGACCGCGGCAACTCGATTCTTTCGATGGCAGACCTGGGGTGGTGTTTATTTTGCGTGGTAAGTGCTGTTCTAATTGAGCGCTGCAGCGCCCCCAATTCTGTGGCGGACCACTTTATCACCCCGAACGTATACGACAAGACCGGAACGCAGTACGAGTTGATAGCCCGAGTCAAATTGCCACTTCGGAGACCTGTCTTAACTGTCAAGTGAAGACGCTTTTTGAACTTGTCAATCACAAGCTGCTTAACCACTTTGTGTTCTATGCCTCTCGCTTGCTGTATCCCCAGGTATTTGTACTTTCTGTTTCCGCCATGGCTTCGAATTCCCTATGGTCATCGATCTGATTAGGAGTGGATATTATTTTGCCGCATAGAATCGTTTGAGTGCGACACTTATCAAGTCCGAACGTCATAGAGATGTCTGCGAAGAACATTCTGACCAGATCCAGGAGGAGTTTGAGTCGGTCTTTGCGACCAGCGTACACCTTCAGGTCATCCATGAACAACAAGTATGATAACTTATGTTCGGACGCAGCCGTGCCACTCAAAGAATATCCGTAGCCTGAGGAATCAAGTAACCGAGACAGCGGGTTAACCGCGAGGACAAACCAGAGTGGGCTCAATGCGTCGCCCTGAAAGATACCCCTCCTGACCGGTACTGCGGTCGCTCCTTGCGGAGTAATCAAGCAAGTGCACAGAGAAAGCTTACTATACTCGTGGGCACCCCGTATATCTTCAGGATATCTATCAACCAGGTATGTGCCACCGAGTCATATGCTTTCTGATAGTCTATACATGCCATGTACAGATTACGTTTCATTCTCTTAGCTTGTTCCATAACTACAGAGTCTACCGTCAGAAGTTCTCTACACCCTTAAGTGCTTCTCGCACACTATATGATGTTCTGGCTATCAACATGATCATAGATTCTGTCAGCTAGGCACGTGGTGAGAATCTTATAAATGCTGCACAGACAAGTGATAGGTCTATAAAGACCTGGGTCCCGGACACTGCCCCCCTTATGTTTCAGGTAGGTCTGTCCACTAGTCATGAAAAGCGGGCTGGATTCCGGCCTGCGAACAATGTTACTCAACCAAGCAGCTAAACTATCGTGCATGGTTGTGAATTTCTTCCACCAGAAATAGTGGATACCGTCGGCACCAGGGGCCTTCCAATTCGGGCATCGGCTGAGCGCATTTATTATTATTATTATTATTATATTAGATACATTAGATTAACCGGATATGTGACTCTTTAAACGTAGGTAATGGGTACTATTATTTGACGATTCATGGAATTTCATGTTCGTGAAAACTGAAAAAATCTGTCCACTAGAAACGAACTTCCGGTCAACCGATTTTCATCAAACTTAAAAAGGTTGGCAACATATTTAATTCTATTTAATATTATTTAGGTGATACAATTATATAATTAATTAAAACCATACCTTGGAAGCAAACGTAACCCCACCTTTCCCGTTTTTATGAATTTTTCCGGAGTAAAGTTTCAAATAAAAATTGTAGCTCTTTGTATCTGTAGTTAATATTCCAAGTTTAAAGGAAATCCATTAGAGCAGTTTTTGAGAAAATTCAAAAAAAAAACTGAAAAATCCATTCGTAAAAATGTTACTTCCGGTTAGGAAGAATCCTGAGAGGTAAAGTGTTCTGTCGGATTCCATGGTGATATCCCCTCATACACGGAATATCAATTTTGAACTTTCTGCAATTTTTCATGTTTGAGGTATGCTGTTCACATACACAGATGATTTAAAAAAAAAAACACCACTCAGGAGGGCCGTCAAAACTTGTAATTCCGGGTGAAAACTCGATATTGAAGATTTGACGATTACAATAGTTCCTCTAAACAGCAGTTAGAGACCCCCAAGCACAAACATCGTGCTAGTCAAAGAGACCCCAACAAAATGTGTATTTGCAGTGAAATATTCAATTTCTAAAATTTGAATCTATCGCAATACTTCCGCTTATGAGGTAGTAAGAGGGAGTAATAAATTACGCCTAATTATTTTTCTTTAGTAATTCCCATGGTAATTAAGGTGTAAATAATAAACATATGGTAATATTTTTCAAAACAATAATACAAGTAAAACTTTTTTATCTTCAGGATGTAAAAATGGCAAACAAAAGTTAATTTCCAACTAAATCCTTAATTTTTTTTTCAACGCTTTTTCATTTCTTTCGGCCTCAAAATTCTCTGCGAACATGACGGCGCAATGCAAACGTGTTGTCACAATCAATTTGAAACCACTGGATAGTCTACCACTGGAAATGTTAAAACGTCCACGGCAGTATCCAAGAATATTAGTCTACGAACCAATACCGCCAGTCTGTCAACCACCAAGCGAGCCAATCTTCAGTGCACCTGGTGCGGCCATGGGTGTGACTATTAAAGTGTGCAATTACAGTAGGATGTGTCAAGCATGTAGGCCGCCGCCGCTTTGCGATTGTAAACCAATGCCACCGCCTTTATCCTCTGGTCAACGATTAACACAACGTATATTATATCTGACTAAATTGGCCATATTCTTTGTGGTAGTCAAATGGTTCTACGATATAGGCTTACTTGGCGACCAACGACGCTCAAAGAAATTAGCTGATGACATCAAAGAACAATTAAACAACTTTTTCTATACGAAAAGAGGATGTGTGCAATCCCGGGCTGCAGTAAGTACTTTTATTTACTCCCCCACCACCACCACCACCACTAGTAATAAGTAAGAAGAAGTATTGCGGCCATGTAAAATTCTGAAACTGTAAAATTTCACATGTTTTGAGGTTCTTTCGAGTAAAAATCCTGGATTTCACAAAAAGCTAAAAATAGTACCTATACCATTTAGGCAAATGGCACGAATGTTTTGGTAAAAAATACATCTACCGGAAATTGAGATTTTTTGTTTTGTTCTTTCAGTTTTTTCACGATTTTCAACAAAGTTGGTACCTATCTACCAGTTATCTACACACCACTATCTACACACATTAATATCTATCAGTTTTATATGAAACTTTTTTCCGGCAAAATTGATTATTAGATGGTGGTGGCAGAGCAGTTCAACCTTCATCTTTTCTCTAAAGTATTAATACCGTATAAATTATGTTTCTTCCGCCTATATAATATATTACAAGTACTGCTAGAATTCCAAAGTTGGAAGAAAAAAAAAATCGTTTTTAAAAAAAAAAAACGGTAGTGCATCTTCCGGAGAATTTGTTTTTTAGTTTTAATTAAACTGCTGCCAGTAGCTTTGTAGATTTGGTCAGAGTTGGCTGCCTCACAGCCCACAGGTATACATCTATTTATCCCTAACGAACTATTTGATGGCAAACCCAACTAAACGTGTGTAAACATTCATTGCATTTAATTGGGAGATAAGAAAAAGTCTGTGAGTGTTTCACACCAGATTTTTTTTATTAATTTACAATATCACAAAGTTCGTTATGAACTTGTTCATGGTAATATTTTTTAAACATTCGTAAAACGTTTCTTCACCATACCCACTGGCACATTCTATGGGCTATAATTTTTTTTCACCGTACACAGCGTATTTCACTGTAATTAATTAATCACAGTGTATTTACATCGTAATTTATTAGTATCGGTTTGCTCTTCAGAATCACTGCACAGTCTTCAATGGATGGCGTTCGAGATGTGGTGGTGTAAATCAGCATGAAACAGTCTTACGACTTTTTTTGGTATATAATATAATTGTATGTCGGGCATATAATATAATTGTATGTCGGGCATATAATATAATTGTATGTCGGGCATATAATATAATTGTATGTCGGGCATATAATATAATATTATAAAGCACTTACAAATTTTCCCTCGAATTTAGAATTTCTACTCAAAGTTTAAATTACGTTAATGTAAATATGCCGGCAGTAGGGGGAGGTACATTTTGATTCTCAGAATAGTAGTACAAGTAGTACTTGAATGTGATTACACTATAAACTAGATCAAACCCCAATAATGCTGGAAAATAAAGTTTTGAAGTCCTCTGGGTCAAAAAAAATATCAATTGCATATATTAAAAGATTGAAGTTCTATTTGAAAACCTTGCTTTGAAAATTCATTTAAGCTAGCTTTTAGTACTGGGTTGGGGTTAACTTTTAGTTTATTATGCGATGCTATCATCTAAATAATATTAATTAATATTAAATTACGCCGGGGCTGTATTAAGTATAAAACAGAGACCTGTTATCACTACTGTTTGAAAATTTTTCTCTGAGAAAGTTCATGTAGAGAGTGGGGGTTTTGGGACAGACATAAGGTTTCGAAATAGTGATTTTTATTAAGTTTAGATTCTCCCACTCATTTAATATTGAACTGATACAACTGAATTAATAAATTAATATTACCAAACTATTAAGCAAACAAATAACATTTCATATTTAACGCCACAAGTTCCATAGATCTCCTTAAAATATTTGTTTGTTTTTCTTTTTTAAAATAAAAGTGATATGTGAAGTTAGCACATACCAAGTTTGAAGAAAATCGTCACAGTTGTTTTCGCGAAAAATTCCAAAAAACAAAACTTATTTTTGTAAAAGTCATACTTATGGTCCATCAGGAAAATATCCCCGATACTGATCACTTTTCTTTGAAACATTTTACAGGAAAAATTGATTATGAGGGGAGGGATTTCTGGGGGAACAGTAGCGTGTTTAGCTTAACTCTACAAGTACGCCTTAAGTACAATATATTGTTCTTACATATATATAATATTAATATACATTAGAAGCAAAGTTAGAATTTGAAATTTGAAGAAAATCGCTTAGCCGGAAGTACGACTTTATAGAATATAGGGGTTTTAAGTTTTTGGGGATTTTCTCGAAAAAAGACAATATGACGATTTCCTTTAAACTTGGTGAACTAACAGCGCAGATAAATACGTCATCACTATTATTCGGAACATTTTTTCGAAAATAATTCATTTGTGGCGTAAAATATTAAATGTTATGAGAAGGTGGTTGAATGTTATTGACGCTCTCTCTTGGGTTACAATATAATCATTTCTATCCTGCTTGGGTAAGTAAATGTCTCACCTCCATGGATGGAGAATAAAGTTGAAGTAAAAAAAAAGTCATTTTTATACATAATTGTATTAATAGTATTAAGAGAAAGTGGTATGAGTGTTTGACAGCAGAACTAACACAATTCTTTTTTCCAAAACTTCCAGAAATACGATATGGCCAGAATTACGTACAATTTGAAAAATGTATGGAATATGACCATCACTTCAATTATCAACACGTTGGAATCTATTCCGCCAGCATTGGCCACATTACCAGCATTAATAACTCCTAAAAAGAAAGAACCAGAAGTAATAGATGATAAAAAGAAAGGTGCCAAAAAGAAAAAGGATAAGAAAGGTGAAAAGAAGGACGACGATAAAAAGAAAAAAGGTGAAGGTGAAGGAAAGAAAGAACCTGGTAGACGAAAGAAGGGGCTACCAAAATGTGAAGAGAAGAAAGATACCCGGCCAATCTGTCCATAACATAAAGACCACAAAAAGTATATATTTGTATATTAAGTTTTATTAGTAATAACAAAATTGTAAGTTCAACTGTGAAATAAGTGTGAATCTTTATCCAATTAAAACTTTATTTTATCAAGTAAAAATTTGTAGTTTTCCTATTTTAGGGGGGAGGGGAGATAATTTGTGGAAAAAAAGAGATTAGATAAACTAATGCACTCGCGTTGGTCTAGCGGCTAGCGCACTCGCCTTTGCTGCGAGAATTCAGGGTTTGATCCCTGTGATGGCAAAGTCGGTGTTGCCCCAGTATCGTGAGAAAAAGTGGGAAGGTACAAAATTCAAAATTAGAGCACACACTCCAGGCCACCGTACCTAGCGCATAGCGCCGCCAAAACCGGAGTCTATGGTCACTTAGCCTTGCCTATAATAGTAGACAAGTTTCCATCCCTGCCACGTGGAGGCGGACCTCTACATATCCGTCTAGTCCGGCGCATTACCGCTACTTCACGAGCAAACTCAACAAAGTCTTTAAAATTGCTAGCACCTTTCATTAACTCTCTACAATCTCCCGGCCAGTCCTCTCCCCTCCTTTTCAGCTTGAATCCCAGTGGATTCCTGCCTCGTCGAGGACAGGCCATCGGAAGAGAACGTGATGCACTGTGTCCCTTTCATCGCATTCGCGATTCGGAGAATCTTTAAAACCCAGCTCATAGAACTTAGAATTGAACTTCCCATGGCCCGTGAAGTATTGCGTTACGGTTTGCATCGAATCGACAGACTGTGGTGAAGATTTGGAAAGAACTCATATGCGATTCCCCTGTCTCTGTCTCATCCCAGCGTCTTTGCCACTTCCCAGTCTCGTACCTTTTCTCTTCCCTCTCTCTCAGATCTTTTTCTTTGCAAGAGCACGAGGCGACTGACTGGGCAGTCCCTCACCATCAAGGACAATCATTACCCCTTTTTTATACTTATGGATAAGGGCTCTCATCACTACAAGAAGATCAAGTGGCAAGCCACCAGCGATCACCGGTAAGGAGATCGTGGATGATGTCGCATAGGCCCTTGTTACCGAGCACAAAATGGCTCTTTGCATTCGCAATAGAATGCCGCTGTACGACTGCATGTCAAGCTTATCAACCAACAGGCAGTTGCGTACGCTTCGACATTCTCTATTACGCCTCTGTAAATGGTTAAGGCCACACCACTCTTCAGCCCCACTCACACCATGGGCTACTCTTTTGATTCCCTGGTACAAGTTGAGACATCTGGAAGCAACCCACGACTTTGCATCATCGATGGGCTTGTTTTCACCTTTATACAATACTTGACAAGCCCTGTTTTCCACTGACTGGGACTGGGACAGAAGGCGATATTTTCCCGTCTCAGGCATCCATTGAAAAGGTCAAGCAGGTACTGGCTTAAAACATCCTCATTTTTCTGCACAATTTCTCCATTTATCGTATTCATTCCTGGAGCCTTCTTATTCTTAATTTCGCCAATAACAAACTTAACATCATATATATCAACAAACTCAGTCATGGACTCATCCAGAGGGGGTGACTCACGGGCTGCTTCGCGTTGACTTCTTTGCAAATGAGTGTCGTCCAGAGGGTTATCCTCAGGGAGGAGTACTTTCACTAAGTGCTGAGTTGACTCTCTCCAGGTCCCAGCACCCATACTCCGTCTATGTTTAGACTAGCGAGTCTTCATCTTGCTTGACTGCACCTTATACACAATACCCATGTATCTCTATTGCCTTCTGATTCCACGAACTCCCTTCCACGAAGCTTTCTTCTTAAACTACAAGTCATGCCTTTAAGGCTAGGTGGTGTCACTTCAACATCCGAGAACGGACTAGACGGTCTAGCGTTCTTCGGTGTGCTCGTCATACTTATGTCTAATTTTACTATAACAAATATACAGTTAAAACCTTAACTGTCTAAATATGTACAATATTTACAATGGGCTCACCCGTCGATGATAGCTGGATCTCTTTCAAAACTTCTGACAAGGTAATGAATCTTGTTCAATTTTCTACTACATTGATAGTATGGCCACTCAATTACAACACGTTGCACAGATATTGGGACATTACTAGTATTACAAAGTGGGATTTGTTCCCTGCTCATCAAATAACTATGTGATATCCGAGTATGGCCAATCCTCAAAAGAGCGACAATTATCTCATCTTTCCGAACGGTTCTAGATGCCGATTTCCAGGCTTGCACTGTCTTTTATAGTTCTTAGTTTGTTATTTGATTCTGCTGACCATAAATATGTCTTTTTTCTATGCGCAATATGTCAGCAGGCATGCTAGATGCTTCTTTTGCGGCAGAGTCAGCTGCAATGTTGCCCTGAATCCCGGAATGACCGGGTACCCAAACAAATAAAACGTTTGTCCCTTCAATTTGCAAATTACACATCAAGGTATGGATAACCTGAATAATTGGATGTGTGGAATTTATCTGTTTCAAGGATAGGAGAGAGCTTATGGAATCAGAGTACTCAGTTTGATCACCCTGGACCCCTCCTACAGAATGTAGTCAGTGCCATATAGATTGCACATAATTCTGCAATATATATACTATTTGACGACGGTAATCCAAACTTATATTTTCTAATCCCTATGATGAATGCAGCACCACAACCGAAGGTTTTTGGACCTATTTGTGTTCAATACCCTTTTTGGATTTTGATGATTTAATAATTCTAAGAAATATTGTTTACACTCCATTTCTGATGTTTTATTTTTTGGATGTTTCTTAAGAGTTATGTTAATTAATATTGGTGGGGTTAACCAGGATGCTGTGGCTTGTGGATGTCGTCTAAACAAAAGTGGGATACTGAGCTCATAGTCAGTTAGTAGATTATTATATCTTATTCCAAAGGGCCTGGTTGCTCGAACGGTATTTCCATATTTTTTTCTAATGAAAGACGAGTCACTATTTTGTAACAAGGACTTAGCGACTTACTAAGTAACTTTACAAGGAAACCTAAGGCTAATAGCTTGCGCCTGTGTGACAGCGGAAGTTCACCTGCTTCTACTATTTTTGAAAGCTCCTGCTTGTTATTTTTGAAAGCTCCTATTGCAAGTCTAATACGTTGATTGTGTACAGCGGTTTTCATCAGCACCCCATTTCGTGCCTCGAATAACTTTTAACAGGTTCATACCTTACGGCTACGATCACGTATATGAGAAGACCAAGAGAGTTTCTGTCAATAATCAGTCCCAGACAGTGCATAGGATTAACCGCTTTACTAATGTCCCATATAAATACAAATTAGGGATTGATTGTACGCTCTTTGTCTGGAAAAGACTATGCACTTAGTTTTCTCTGGAGAGAATTTAGCCATTGCGTTTGGACCATTCATTCAGTAAGGTTGTCTAAAGTCTGTTGCAGTATACGTTGTTCTTACAGTACATTATCTATTGTTGCGAAAGCTGTGAAATCATCCGCGAAGAGAACAAATTTAGCAGAAGAAGATATGTATCTTGTAATGCTGTCAATAGCAATTGAGAGATACCATTTTGCTGAGTGTCCACATTAGAATATTTTTCTCCAACTCTTACACGAAATTTTCGATTAATCAGGAATTTTTTATAAACATAAATAAATGATTCTTTATTCCCCAAACACTCAAGATCTCTACTACTTTCGATTTCCAGACCATGTCGTAAGCATCTTGGAAATCGAAAAAGATAGCTATTACTATTTTCTTCTCAAGAAATGCTTCCTGGATTGCATGTTCAATTATTATAAGGGGTTCAGCTGTAGATCGCCTATATCTAAACCCAAACTGATATGGTGATAACGAATTTCAGGCTTCTACAAAGTATTGTCTATTGCTCACCATTCGCTCTATTAACTTGCAAGTACAATTTGTAAGAGAGATCGGACGATAACTCTTAGGAGAGTGTTTCTCTCCTTAGAGTTATCGTCCGATCAAACAATATTTTTGTTTAGGAGGAACAAAAAGAATCTAACAAAAATACATGATTACAGAAGGACAGCAACGTTTATTTTGAGGGCTCATTTAGATTTTCCAAAAATATATATGGAATACTGTCTGGTCAGGAGATGAATTCCTACATTTTGCTAATGCTGATTCCAATCCTGGCAAAGTAAAAGGCATGTTTAAAGATAATTCCTCAACTCGATGTGTGTATTACTTTCAATCCTTAGTCCTCTGTTTCTGATTGTGAGGAAGGCTGTATCAGAAGCTTCATCAAAAGTGTATTCAGCTATGTAGGATGCCAGACATTCAGCGATTTCGTATGGATGCGAAAAAATTTGTCCATCTTTCTTCTTTGCCAGCGATAAAACTTGTTCTACCACGACCGCTGATGTGTTTAATTTTATTCCAAACATCAGCTAGAGGGGTGTTTCTGTTTAGGATAGCCACATTATTTTCACATGTTGTTTTTGCATCTTAATAAATTTCCTTGCTTGGGCATTCGCTTTCTTATACTCGATATAGTTTTCTCTAGTACAGGCCTTTTAAATCTTATTACACTACGCAGCTTTCTGACTACTTTCTGACAAGTTTCCGACCACCAAATGCCCTGATTTAGTACTACTTAGTACCACTCTCAGTGTGTAAACTAAATTTGCTCTGTGCATGTCTGTGTTGTCACACTGTCTGAAAAACGCATCCTGAAGATGGGCGAACGCCCGAAACCGGTCGATGACCACAAATGAAGCCGACTACCACGGAAAATGTCTCTGATGCTTTCCAGCTCTGCGGAACCAACCACCACAACAAATATTTAAAACACTGAAATTAGACGTAGAAAAAATTTGTATCTTAGTGGACATACTTTACAAAGTTCATCAAACAATCTACCCACAAGAACAATAGATATGGACAAAAACTAAGCTGCACCCGGAAATTTACCAGGCACAACAAAGAAAAAAGTAGTCATATTCAAAGCTGACAAAGGCAATGTTAGAGTCATTACAGTGACGTCAGCAGGTGTAATGGAGTTTCGTCCATCTCTCCAAAGATAATCTGCAGGCCCAGATTAATAAGCATAGTTTATTCATGAGACTCCTTAATTTACAATGTGATTGAAGCTTGCCGTTGGTCAGTATATAATGATAAGATTGCTAGAACCGGTCTGTAAATGTTGCTAATAATTTAATTAGGTGTGGTAATTGGTTGTGAACAAAGAAATAAATAAAATCGAAATTAGTTCCTAATAAAGGGTTCCGAGTTAAACTTTTAGACTAGTGAGTACCAGTATTATAGCACAGACAGAGATAATGACAGGAAAGATGGATAATAATCAAATCTAGACAATATTAAACCCAGCTGGTTGGCCAGGACGGTTGGTTCGATAATCGACATCTCTCTTGATATTTTTTTCTATAGCTTTGTTCTCATCACTATAATATATATAAGTTATGTCACTAAAAACACTCATACACAACTCTCACTCCCGCCCCTTTATACACCTCTTCTTAGGCTTTATAAGGCGACGTCATAACATGGGTAAGATAAAAGGTTATAAAAATAAAATGACTCCTTACACTATGTTTCCAACAAACTGGGAATAGTTCAATCTTTATAAGAAAAAAAAAAATAACAGGAGAAAACAATGTGGTAAGGAACAGGAAACAAGACTAAGACTATCGATTATGGCTTCGAATCTAAAATAAACAACTGGCCAATTTTATCGCAATTCGGGGAAAAAGAAGTTTTAGTAATTAAATTTTAATTCTGACTTTCTCTTAAGCGCTGTAAGAAAGAGGAAGTATTACAAAGGTGTAAAATTTTCGATATTGTGTTTTCACCGGAAATATACGTTTCGAGGTCCCCTACCTCTCAATCTTGATATTTCGTTTTTGGGTACTACCAACTACCGCATCTGATGGTTTCGGACAAAATCCATCAACCCGAAGTGTGACTTTACTGGATATTTTCTTTTAGTTTATCGCGATTTTTTCTTTAAACTTCCGTCACTTTTATTTAAAACATATTCCTGGTAAAATTATTTTTCTTAAGAGGGTGGGAAAATAGTAGCGTTAAACTTTCCTCTGTAATATTTGGTTTCCTTCAGTATAATATGCGGTTCCAACACTCATATATCAATTTACATTGAAAACCAAAACTGAAAAAAATCCAACGTCGTTGTATCGCAAGTGCGATTTTACAAAATAAATTTGCCAGTGTTTTTGAAATATTCTCGATAACTACAACTACCTTTTTCTATAAACTTGGAATGCTTGCTGGATAGATATATAAACGTATCGAGAAAGTCCAACTTTTCGAAAAAGTTCATTTTAGGGTTTCACTGCGGAATTTGTGGCATTAAAATACAAATTTTCATTGAGTTCCTTCAATGCTACTAACGCCGCCTTCTAGACTACATAGAAGTGACTACCTGAGAAAAAAAAATTACTTCTTCAATGAAAACGTCAATTTTATCAAAGGAAAGCATAACCATCAGGGACATTTTCCGTGATAGCTGCTTCTTTTTGGTCATCGACCGGTTTCGGGCGTTCGCCCATCATCAGGATAATTTTTGTCAAACAGTGTGATAACATAGACTTGCACGAGCAAATACAGTTAGTATACTCAGGAGTGTATTTTTCTCTGAAAAAAAGATTCAAACAAAAGTGATAGGTTTCTTTATTTTTGCTTAGTATACCAAAAGTAATGAGAAATCCATCGTTGTTATTAAGGAGAAATTTGCAGAAAACTGACACACACACACAAAAAAAATCTAAAAAATTCATTCAGAAAATTGATATTTTTGTTAGAGAAGTTTTGACAGTTAATTTCCTGTCAGTACCCCATAGTGACACTCAAACGAAATGTCGGTGAAAACGAAAATTTCATTATCGAGAATTTCATATGATCACAACACGTACTTTCTCTTACAGCAGTAAGAGAAAGTAAAAAATGATAAAATAAACGAAAAAGCAGAAAACTTAAAAAAAAAAAAATATATATATATACCCCACTATATAAATAAGGAAGTCTCGAGTCTATTCAAAGGATAGATATTTTATCTGAACAGTAGGTGATTTTCCAATCAGAAACTCACAGATTGTACATATGTTCTAGATATATGAATAGCAGTATTCTCATCTGTCTGTCTGTCTATCGGACATTGTAACTACTATTCTAACAGCAATCTCAGGATGGGCCAGATGGAATAAACAGTTATATGATATATAGGAAAAAGTTACTTGGTATTAATATTGGGAGAAGATTCAAGTATATCTATCTCGCACAGCCTATCCTAGTTACAGTTAACATGTTTACAATCCTTCTCTGCCAGATATCACTATCAAATCTATTGTCAAGCTCGTAGAGAGGTGGGGGGGCAGAAGAGAGACTGCCATGAAATACCTGACAACTTCCACATATTTTACAGCAAACATGACAACGGATTGGCAACATATAATAAACACCATTTTTGTTGTGGTTGGGTCCGCAGAGCTGGAAAGCATCAGAGATCTTTTCCGTGATAGTCTGCTTCCGTGGTCATAGACCGATTTCAGGCGTTCACCCATCATCAGTTCAGAAAATCAACTGAACTGGCTCTGTGCAAGTCTATGTTATCTAAACTGATTTGACAAAACGTCCTGATGATGGGCGAACGCCCGAAACCGGTCGATCAGACTATCTTTGATATAACAAACTCGGTTTGATCTTGAAGAAAATATTTCAAATAAATGTGTAAGTTTACATAAGAGTTGTCGTGTATACCAAAAGTTAAAAAAAAAAATCTGGTGTGAAACACTCATATGACTTTCACTTCCTGCAGTTTAAAGTTTCTTCAAACTTATAATTTTCCAATGTTGTTGACAATGTTGATGATACAACTTATTAAAATGACTCTTGGGGGAAAGCGGCTATGCTATAGGAGGCTATTCCTATTCTCTCAAAACATCTTTAAATGAATTTCATCTGAAAATATTTCAAACAAAAGTGATATATCAATTATATATTCATATTATCCCATAGTATTTCCAAATTTATGGAAATCCTTCCAAGTTTTTTTGGAGAAAATTGTGAGGAATCATTGCTGTTGTGTTCCAGGTAGGAATAATGAATATAACTGAAGATATAAATTATTCAACAAGGTAGCTAGAATCATCTTGTGGCGATTTGTTTCATAATGTTTCAATATTTTGTGCTCTATAGCCAGTCTGAAGTGACCTTTGTACCCAGAAACAAGGCAGATCATCAATGATGTTAAGCGGTAAAGGTAATATCGGTTTCTTCCATGTCCGCTTAATAACTGAGTCAGATTAAAAGTCAAGAGGAAGCTTTCTGATCTTGAAACGATTGTAAACAGTTGGGAAGAAGAACTGCATTGTAGTAGTACCTTTCTCAGTTGTCAACTATCTTCGGTTCCGAGCTAAAAAGACTCTACTTTTAGGTAAAAAATTATTCTTGATACAAGAACTCGTGCATACCAAAAATCCAGGGTTTTGTCATTAGAGACCTCCTTTGCCAAACAGTCAGCTAGCTCGATACCAGCAATACCAGTGTGAACAGCAACCCGAGAGAAATGTACAGCCCAGCCATCGGTAATTAGCCTATGTATGGACCTACCTAGTTTCTTCGTACTGAGGAAGTAAATGGTTATCCGCATTACGTACACTGACAGTTTTTGACGGCAATAAAGGATCTGAAGATTCTTTTAGTCAAATCTTTCTGGCAGTGCTTGTTTCTCAGAGAATGGTTTTGACCGAAACCCTTACGTAGGATCCACTGGTAGTGCAAAAAGCAAAATATCAAGTTCGGAGTATCTGCGATTTCCGTTTTTGAGATGTTTTGTTCAAAAACACACACACATACATACAATATACGTTTAGCAAATTCTGAAAAAAATGTTTTTTTCCTATACTTTCTTCTTTCTATACCCGGAAACACGTATTTCTGGTGAAAACTCAATTTCGAAACTATGCTACGATCATCATACTTGCTCTCCACCAGGAGTAAGAGAAAGTGAAAATTCGAAAAATGTTAATGATAATTTGTGTAAAACAGAAATATAAATAGATTAGGAAAAGAATAGAACTGAGAAAGATCTTGAGTACGTTTCACACCTTTATCTTCCGTCATTTTTTTCCACCTTGCATGAAATAATAATTAGAAAAGTCATATTCTAGTTTGGTATTATAACTTAATGACTATTGTTTGAATATACATTGACCCACTAATCGATAATGTAAGAGGAAAATTCCCCCCCAAATTAATACAGTATAAAGATTCATTAGAAACAGAAATAATTTACGCATTCACTTTTAGATATATTTGAAATTAATATAAGCCATAATAATTCCACATTGGGCCTATTCAATAAGGAGTCAAAGCTTTCACTAAGTTAATATTCACTCATATGACGTAGAAATAGACGGCAGGATTGTTGGAGAGAGAGAGAGAAAGATATGATGCCAGTGCTGCCTAAATCACAATCTAAACAAACATTTCAAATTAACTCTCTAGACTAGATAATTTCCTTCATACAGTACAGTATTGCCAACATAGAGACAGAAAAGCTAACTGATGTTATTCACGTATGTATATTTAACTGCGTATCAGCTGTTTTCAATCTGATTTAATTTTCCCTATTTAACTTAATATCATCAATTTTAATTTGAAATTTCATTTCAACTTTTACTGCTATTAAATATTTGTAATAAAAACTGCTAAATAATTAAGTGAACGTAATGCGATCGTGTCAAATTTTAGAAAAACTTTTAATTAGAAATAAATGTTTTGAATCTTCTAATGTGATAAACATGTTTTTAACAATTCGATCTAAAATAGAATGAAGGATGCAATTAAATGTCCTACAAGAAAAACAGAATACCCCCCCCCCGTTTTACACACCCTATCATCCCTAAAAATGAGCTTTCAGTAGGTTGCCGAGAGTCTAAGATTTGGATGTGTTGCTGTGTCTTATCTGGATCTATGGCTCAAGCAATTCTGGTACATGATACATTACAGGGGGGAGGCATTATGCTTTTATGGCAACATCGCTATGTAATGAGAGTCACGATAAAACCCCTCTTTTGTAGTGTTTGTGAGACAGATTAACAAACATCCATCCATCTTTATGGCTAGAAAACATTTGGTTCGGGACTTTTGGTCAGGATCTGTCAATGAAAGAACTTAATTTCCGACTGTTCAGACAGTTCTGAATCTTAGTGCATCAGACCCGGGTCAGAATTAACTTTTCTAGACTCGTCTTGTTATTATTATTCTTTAGGTTTTCTTGATAGACCACAATAGGGCAGCATAGCGCTTGATCTCTCCCCACAGAGGAATAATAAATATAATTATATTAATAATAAATGCAATAAATATAAGAATAAGCATACAATTAATACAAAAAAAATCTGGTGTGAAAACATATAGAGAGTGGTGGGATTTAAGTATCAACTACTTAGGCTTGGCTTATATGATTATGATAGCCCAGCAGAGCGCTTTTAAAACACATGACTCAACTGCATATAACATTTGAAAGTAATGCCAAAAAATTCCGCACAGTTAACCGAAATCATTTTATTTATTTTTAATGTTTCAAATAAGTAACGTTTTTAGCCCGCAAGGGGTAACTGTGCATGTAGTTACTTGGGGAGTAGCGACCCCACGGAGTTACCACAGCTCAGTACTCCATGCACTTCATCAACAGTACACAATACACTTAAACTATATATACTCTACTCTTTACAAACAAGGACAAACAGTACACAAACTAGGATCTCCGTCAATTAAACCAGTTAATTGGCGTAAGCCAAGGGAGAAGGAAGGGGTTAGCTCAGAGGTAGCTCGCTGGACTAGCAACGCGGAGGTCCCGGGTTCGAATCCAGCATGCTGCCCTTAGATTTTCTCTTCCTAGGAGCCTCTACAACTCACTGTCCGGTGACGGATTGTAGCTAGAGGCAGTCAGTGCCCTGAGAAGACTCCGGAGGGCACAAAAAAGATATCTTTCAGGTCGGAGTGCAATAATCCCCTACAATAACAATAATCCCCCACAACAATACGTTTTTATCTGTAAAATTAGCATACCAAGTTAAAAGGAAATTCATCGTTTGTATTTTGGGAAAAATCGCAGAAAACTGAACAAACTGTTCTATATTGAACCCGTCAACCCAATACACTTAAACTATATATACTCTAAACTTCTTCAAACTCAGAATTCTCTTATTGGAAGTAAGAGAAAGTAAAAATGATTGAATTTTCTAGGATTTATGCGGAATTATGATTTAATAGAAAAATTGCAACATTTTTAAATTATGTCGTCAGATTTTGTATATTATTAATAAAAAATTTCCTTAAACTAAATTCTATAATCCACCAAACTAGATGTAAAGACTGGATGATGATCGAAAGCAGGTCTAGCGCGGACGAAGATAAAACGCAAAGTAAGAACAGGCGAAGAGGCTTACCTCAATGGTAAGCTTTGCCTGCTGTGCCCATCTTCTGCAGAAGTGTTCACCATGGGGTAACCCCATACTATGCCCCACCAAGTAAATACGAGTAAATACCATCCTACCACATGAGGAGCGGCGGGGATCACTGCACCGCGTGCTACCAAGGATGCTAGAACAACCCCTCTCGTTCAGTGAGGTTGCCATGGTAACCCACACACACTAGTCACCCTTTCTTTCTCTAACACCCTCTCACTCGTCCCCTGACTATAATGCTCGCACACTTGCACGTTTTGTTCTTTCTAATAAATAGTAAGGAATAAAACATTTATATCATGTTCGTTCCAGTTTACTGCCTGCCACATACTAAGGGCTGAAACTTCCATGCTACGAACCTTTTCAGCCAGAGAATGGAAAGGTCCAGAGCATAGAGCAAAACACAAAAACACACTAGGGAATTCTTCCACTCAATCCTACATTATCCAACTTAAAAATCTGATATCACTCCCCGACTTTCTCTAACTCTAGTTAATGAATTAATTCACAAATTTTCTTTAAAATTGTAACGTTGCAATGTTCAGTTGGGATGGCCATAAAAAATGACTTGTATACCTGAGGGCCTTATGTGGGGCGCTCTATGTCAAAAGTATGAAAGCTTGATCAAATTTAAATTTAAACTAACTGACCAGAACCCCCACTTCCCCAATACCCCTCTAAAATCCATTTTTGCAGAAAAATGTTCCAATTAAAACTGATACGTTTCTCTGTCTAAACCTATTCTGTAAAATCGCACTTCCGAATATTGTTCAAATTTGGAACTCTATCGATGCTTCTGATGTGTATTAATATTATATAGGTGTGGTAAGGTCATAACGCTAAAACCCCTCAAAAAATCAATTTTCCCGGGAAAATGTTTCAAATTAAAAAGTGATAAGTACTTTATTTTTTGTAGGAAGTTTTAAAAAAATCGTTGGAGCCGTTTTTAAGAAAATCACGAAAAACTAAAAGAAATCTGGTCATACTTCCGGTTAATGGAATTTGCCCGAAATCGTCATATCTGATGCAGTGGAACTAGTTTGAATTCCAAGTTTGAGTTTCCTACGACTTTTCATTTTTGAGATATTCTATTAACACACACACGACACCACCATTAACTAACGTATTTTTCTTTTTCAGGGGACCCCAAAACATGTATTTCCAGTGAAAACTCAGTTTCGAATATTTGAGACAATCGCAATACTTCCTCTCCCTTACTAGGAGGACGTGAAAGTAAAAATGAAAAGGAGAGGTTGGAACGGACGGCGTTCACAGAAAACTCCTTCTTATGAAGATTTCGCAGCTCAACTCAATGTACCTCATATTCTCTCTCTTTTTTGGCTCTCTTCGACTGCAGCAGGAGAGGGCATACCCACTGCAGATACAACTACTAATAAGTAGCCTGACTGGAAATATGATGATAACAAGGTCTAAAGACATCCAAGGCTATGTACGAACTAGTACAAGGCAGTGGGGTGTGGAAACGATTCTAAAACTTTATGAAGCACTACTAAGTTTTAATCAAGCACCGCAACTGCTAAAGCTGCTAGTAATGAAAAACAATATCCCAAAGAAATATTTTCTTGTTATTTTGAGAGAGAACAATTCTAGGCCAAACTTGGAATTACTTGTGAAATGGAACTTCTTGTTTACTATTAGTAACAGAATACTTGTCCTCATATCAATAATAAAATACGGATATATCACAAGAAAGTTTCCCACACACACACATTCACACGCGCACACAGACCATTCGCTAAAAAGATTTTTTCCTATACAGGGGATCCCAAAACATGTTATTTCCTGTGAAAACTCAATTTCGAAAATCTGGCACTACCACCTCAAGAAGAAAACATTTCTTTTATGACGAAAGCAGCTGGAACTTCAACAAATGTACAACTGAATTTAAACATTAATTATTAATAAAAATAAAATTACTCCAATTAAATTTAGGTATAATTAGTGCCATAAAATGTTAAATTATCATTTATTAAAACATAAAGGAGATGGGAGATGATATTAAATATAAATAAAATACTAAATGTAAATAAATGGAATATATGTTAATTATCAATAAAAAGCTCTACAGTAATAATGGATATAAAGGGCAGAACATTCACAAAGTTTGGTGGAGGGAGGTTAGATAAAAGGGCCCAAGGAAAGCTTTCACAGAGGGCGACAAGAACGTGCTTGGAGTTGATAAATAATGTAGAATAAAGAGAGCTGGAAATTAAGCTCTCTCTCCTCTCTCACTGTATCTACAAATTGAGCTCCATATATGTCGTCGTCACTAGGTCTGCTATATATATATAACCTCAAAGAGGTGTCTGTGTGACTGTATACAGTGTTTTAGGGCATGACGTCTGGGAATGACAAATTACCACCCTCCTGTGAGCATAGTTCTATTTAAACTTCCATTCTCATATAGGTAGCATTCTCAATGTGTGTGATAAGAAGGCTTGTGGTTCGCGGGTGGTTGCTCCAGAAATCTATCCAATAACCACCGATTAATTAACCTTACTAACTTACGTTTACGGACGGTTTCGCTTATCCAGTTCATCTCAAGTCAGATTTCTCCATACGTTCTCTGTCGCATTCCAATCGCGAAAGATCTCTCACAACCATTCGTTCCTGTAACTAATTTTGTTCCTGCATGCTGCACTTTCCCTTCTTCTTCTTCCAGGAAGAATCCATTTTCGGACGACCTCACATTAATCCCATTTCATTCTTTATATTTCCATTTTTTTTCGTTCGATCAGCTCTTGTTTTCTTAATGCATCGCCTCCAGAAATCCATCTCAAATGCCTTCACCATAACACTTTTTTGAGGTTATCCAAAGAACGGAATAAGCATCCTGGCTGCCTTCTTCTCTTATGTGCTCCTTGCCTGCACTTCCAAATCTTCCACATCTTCCCTCATGATACATACCTAAACCTCCTCCTGCGTTCCCAGATACCTTAAACTTCCTTAGACTTTTCTTTTTTATTTTCCATTTATTTCCAGATCTACATGTCTGTTTCCTCCAATAACCTCCCATATATTCCGTTTTTAAGTAATTTATTTTCATTCCCAATTGTACACAATGGTTTTTTAACTTCCTAATTACGTATTCCTAGGAGATCCCTCCTGATCCTCACCTATCACTATCTGGTCATCCGTGAAGAGCAGGATACATAGGCATTCTTTTAGATTCCCTCAGCCATTCATGCAGGAGTCTCACAACATAAATTTTAAAAAGTGTTGTAGTCGGACTGCAACGTCGCTTTAAACCTTTCGAGTCTTCAACGGCTAGGATAACAAGTTACGCTGTTAAATCTGGTACATGTTTCGCTAATACATTCTTTATGTAGCCTACCCGTATAAGACACTACTACTAAAACTCCTCCTTCGTTTAGGAGTTTCCATACCATGGTCTTAGCACATTGATAATGTAACCAAGAAAACAGAATATTTTACACCGAGAAGGCAGATCTTATGGCAGATTAATATGTAACAAAATCGACATTATGTTCTTGCCCCACTTGAAAAGATCATTTTGAAAAAGTTCCCTCAAATAATTTTTTTCATTACCTGTTGTAAGAGGAATTATTGCAAACGTCTTAAAGTTTCGAAACTGTTTTTCCCCCAGAAATGCATATTGAAAAATCTGGTTTGAAACCCACACTACACGTAACTTTCTCTTACAGAGATTAATAGAATTGTATGTATAGCTCGGCAACTTAGTTGTGGCACCCAAACGGTGTTAAGCTCCGCCCATTACCAAAGATGTGATGTCATTTGACCCCCCCTCCAATAGGTTCCAAAACTAAGTTGCCGAGCTGTATAAATGAAGAATTTTCTTTAAACATGGATATTTTCCCTTAGTCCTAAATAAACACAGAGCTTGCGGTGGTGGGGGTACATGGATCCAACGTAAGTAATAGTTGAAGTGATTGAGACTGAATTCCAGAAGAGAGCGCCAACAACATCTAAAACATTTTTGAAATTTAACGTCACATATTCCTCAGAAACCCCTAAAGTCAATTTTTCCAGAAAAATGTTCCAAATGAAAGGATAGGTTTATATCGTACTGCAAGTTGGCGTTCCAAATTTTAAGAAATTCGCGGCGACAATTTAAGAGAAAATTCTAAAAAACTAAAATAAAAAATCTTATCCGGTAAAGTGTGATTACCGGTTAACCAATTTTCTTCGAAATTAGAATTCGGGAATTATAGCAGTCTGGAACTCTGTAAACATCACCAACTTTCTTGGAAATATATTTGAGTGTGGAAAGAGATGGATGAGCTTTTGTGTAGATGGAACAGGAAGTTTTTTTTAAAAAAATTGTTGGACTGCTTTCCAGAAAAGCGCCAAAAACCTGGGGGTGGGGGAACATTCTGTAAAGTCACTCTTCCGGTTGGTGGATTTTTGAGTACGACGTTTATAACCGCCCTAGTTTGTTTCTTCCTTTCCTTTTGTTCATTCGTTTGTCTGACGTTACCTGCGCCTGCAACCTTTAAGTGTGCATCTAAACGTTAACTGTCCCGCTTCTGATAATTGTCGCGGCTGTAATTATTCATTACCCCTACTGCTTCCTGTTCGGCGTTTTACTGCAATTACTCTTCTTTAACTTCACTTTCTTTGATTATCTTCTTCGCTTCTGTAATATTCATCTTCACTTTTATACACATAATTTTTAATTCACACTTCACACATATCTTCAGTTGCAGTTTCTTTGCCTAATCAGCTTCAAAGGTCTCTGCATTTCAACTCTTTGATGGGTGAGTCAATCTTTATTTAATTACTTAATGGTTTATTACTTCCTTCTAACCCCGTACTAGTATTGTGATCGTGTCAAATATTCAATTAGAGTTTTCACCGGTAATACAGGTCCCCTAAATATTAAAATATGTTTTCAGAGAATGCTATGTCTGTATGTGTGTTAATCTCAAAAACAAAAACTCACCGGAACCTCAAACTTGGTATTCGGTTTAGGTACTTCCACTGCATCAGACATACAGATGTCGGGCAAAATCAATTAACCAAAAGTGCCACTTTACTGAATAGTTTTCTTTTCTTTTCAGTTTGTCATGATTTTCTCTAAAAAGACTACAAGGATTTTCTTTAAACTTGGTCACGTTTATTTGAAACATTTTCCCGGGAAATATGATTTTTTAGGAGCTCTGAGGGAACAGTAGCGTTATGCTTACCACCTACATAATATTATTACACATAGAAGCGTTGACAGAATTCCAAATTGGAAGATAATAAGTTAACCGGTAGTGCGATTTAACAGTATAGGTTTTTGAGTTTTTGTGAATTTTCTTGAAAACTGTTACAACAATTTTCTTTAAACTTGGAATGCTCACTGAATAGATAGAAACGTCATCACTTTTATTTGAAACATTTTTCTGAAATAATTGATTTAGAGGGGTATTACAGGTCTGCCAGTTAGTTTAAATTTAAATTTGCACCAGCTTTCTTGGTTTTCACGTGGAGCGCTCCACATAAGGCCGCTCAGGTATAGAATTAAAATTCCCACCTTCACCATTTCTATGACCAGCCCAACTAAACATTTTAACATTTTCAAGGAAAATTTCTTGTTTAATAGTATTAATTACAGTGAAATAGTGTGAATGTTTCACACCAGATGTTTTGTTTACATTGATTATGTCGCGTGTGATCACTTCTACATTCATTCATTCCACCATCATCCTTTCCCGCATCTGTTTGCTCCAATCTCGGATGTTCTGCGTTCTCTATTCAAATAGACCTGTCAGTTTAGGAAATGAGAAATATTCTACTAGACAAGTATCAGATACACATATATAGGGTACGAATTTCACTATCAGCCAGTAAACGAGGTAATCAAGGTGTGTGTGTGTGTGTGTGTGTGAATTATAACTGAAATTGTTTAAAAGCATAGGTATTGGGGGTCTATAACTAAAACAGGAAATGAACAGGTTAAAATGGAAATACATTGCTATATATATATGTATATACAGACTCGTATATCCAACTAGGTTTTACCTAGAGCTTAAGTTTCTAGAGTAACTTCCTTTTCCATCTCCCGGCGGTATTCACTGAGACTGACAGCATAGACCAGGTTCACCCGTTCTAGTCAAGTTAAACTAACTAACTTCATATACACTCAATCACTGCTAGCTCCTTATATGGTACGTATATGCTGCTGTATATATAGATGCGCAAGTATATAGTTAAGGGAACTTAAGTAATTAAAGTTCTAGACAAGTTTTTATTTATTGATGTTTATGCAAATGTTACTATAATGAAATGAGTATTTACAGATTTATACGATAATATAAGAAGTCAAAATTAAATTATTTTTTTTGTGGGTACACTTTTCACAATCTGTCGTAATAATTTTCTTTATAATTTCTATTTTTAATTTTCTTTTCAACCAGAAAAAGAAAAAAGAAAAATTTGATATGAAATACAAACACGACAAATTTCTCTTACGAAACCATTTCCTTAAAAATAGGAATCTTTATTGAACATTTAATTCCCGTAAATCCCACCAGGTGGTGTAATTAAACTGTACTAGTTGACACTATTTAAGAAAAGTTTGAACATCACAGCTTCATCCAGAAACAAACTTAACTCCTCTTTTCACCCCCTCTTAACTCCAGTTTCTTCATCCCCATCAATATTTTCTTCATTATTATGCACTTCTTCACTGTCGTGTGCCGTTTCTTCCAATTTATCTTTTAACGATCCTTCATCTACCATGTATTCTTGAATTTTTGTTAAAGAATTACCTCCTTCGGAATCTTGTAATTTTTCTTCTGTTTTTCACCTTTCATTCACTACATCCATAACACAGGAAATTGTTGGAACTTACATCCTTCTCCTTTATTGTCAACACATGTTTATCCATCATTCATCAAATCTTTCATTTGACTACTTTGTACTTTTCCAACCTTACAACAAACAGGGGTTAGTATTTTTCCGTTCACTCTTTATCTTTTCTTTTTTAAATCCAAATAGTTGGTATGGTTGTCGAATTTCTTGTCTACTTTTCTCCTTTAAAATTTTTGTCTGATTTTCTAATTTTGAATTATTCGATCTTGATGTGCTTGCAACATTTGGATTGTTACAAAAGGCCGTGCACATAGCCATTATACAAAAATTAACTAATGTATAAAAAAAAATACCCACTGACATTAGCTACCCCATTTCTGAGACCAATTGTTACGTGTTACTAGCCTCCAAGTAAAACATGTAGATTAATATGTAACTCAAATCATAAATACCAGTTTGCTCAACTTTTTTATTCTACAACCGTATACATCAATCAACAATCTCAGTACAAACTGAGATTCACGCGTATAGTCTCACAACAAAACTTAAGAAAACCCCTTGTTTCTTTCTTATTTCTAACATACTCCTTTTTATTAGTATTATTATTGTTATTATTCAATAATTCAAAATAGCCATTGTGTATATAATGCGATAATGATTAATAGTTTTAATAATTTTTGGCCCATTTTGCCCAAATATATTAAATATTGAAGTGAATATATACAATATTTTGAAGTGAACACGGAATATTATTTTAATCACTTTTAATAATTAGGAAAGTAGGAACAGTTAGGAAATTCAGTGACAGCAATTGTATGTCGTCTAATTGTATGAATTTATGTTAAACCGTATTTTATTATAATTATTATCTGATGAATAAAACAGGAAGGAATACAGAGCGTGATGGGGAGGGGGGGCTTCAATTTATATGACTGTTCTCTCTCACACACACACAAAACATGGTGTACAGCTGTTCGTCGCTGCTCTACTTGACACTAGTGTACAAAAGTTACCCCAACCCGTCACCTCACAAATTCATGTGGAAAATATATTGTTTATATATATATATATATCTCTCTATTTTACTGACAACATTTATGTACGTACATATAAATGTTATTACAAGGTATAAAGTGATAAAATTAATAATCATTTCAAGACAAACTGAAAATAATATAACTTATAACTGGTAAATTTGGCTTCAAATATGGAACTTTTATTGAAAAGCATACTTGTTCTTATTATTAAAGTGGTGATAGGTGTAGGTGGTGTTGGTTTTCAATATGCATCACTAACAGTAATTGAATGAAATTATATTTTAGTCCAGACCGCTGCGTTAATACACTTCCAACACACACAGATAGATTTTCCATCTCCCCCCACCTCCAAATACTATTTTCTAGAAAAAATTTTCGAAATAAAAGTTATATATATATATATGGTATTTAGTATAATAACAACTTGAGAATTCCTTGCGTGGAGTTCTCGAGAAAAATCGATTAGACAAATGTGGCATTTACATCGATTTGTTTGTCTGGCATTATACTGTTACATACCCAAATAAACACAAAATTTGTATGGTTCTTGGATTCTCACTAGCATTGCTTAAACTGTATATTATTATAAATATGAGAGAACCTTACATTGTACTAGATGTGATAAAGGAATATACCGCTATACGCTATTCCTCTAGAACTTCCATTCCCCCCCCCCCCCACACAAAAATCCAATATTCCCGAGAAAATGAATCCAATAAAAAGTGACAGGTATTTATGCGAGTGTGCATAAGAGATAAGTATCCGAAGTTCAAAGAAACTTGTTGAATTAGATATTTGCGATATTTGAAGTTGCATTTACAGTTTTTTAGAACGGAATCTTCGTGTTAAATACCGTACTAATACGGTTTTTTGAACGAAATATTAAGTTTAAGCTTGGTGAAATTTTACGTCTGTTGAGATATTTTGTTCATACACACACCTATGTGCACATACTATTCGCTAAAACCTTTTCTTATTTCTTTTCTTTAATTATTTTTCTTACTCAGAATGACTCGAAACATGTAAACACAATTTCGAAAATTTGACACGATCGTAGGACGACTAATCTGACTAGGAAGGAGAAAAAGGAAGTAAAAATGACAATATTCCACCGAGGGACGAAAGAGAAAGGACAAAGTTAAAAACAAACAAACAGAGAGAGGAAGGAGAGAAAGATAGAACGAGGAGACGAAGATAGGCATTAGAGAGGGGATAGACAGGGATCTACAGCTGCTACAGTTAATGTTCGAATGTTGGATCACTAGAATGTATTATGTATCTGCTATGTAATATTAATTGAAGTACTAATCAAGTACTATGCATTGTATTGTAATATGTAATGAACACCACTTGAATATTGCCTATTATATTACTGTACACTATAATATCAAGTTTCCTTCACTCTCTCTCTCTTGTGTAGCTGCGTTCGCATCTGTTATTATGTTTTATTATTAATTAAATACTCGCTCACATGGTATTTACTCTTACTTCGGTTATTGCAACATCCAATTTGATAAATGTTCTATAAACGTTCAAACTTGGCTATTTTTACTGAAAAGTTTTAATTGTTCTAAACTTAAATACAGTGGAGATGATTATGATGATGGAGATGGGGCTATATATTGGATGGCATACAAAATAAAATCTGGTATGAAACACTCACATGAATATCTCTTACAAATTGTAGAAGTTGTTGGCCGTTAGAAATGATCTGATGTATCTCTTAGTTGGCTGATCGGCCGGGAGGTATCATAAGAAAAACATTTAAAAAAATTTTTTAAAGTGTTTTTTATTAATGGCCCGACTTTTCTACAAACATAGACCACAGTCATAATTGAACATGTAGTAATTAATAGAGCATACAAATTTCCCGATTTTAAGATAGCCCCTTAAGAAGACAAACAATGTTTGTCGAAACGTCGGGCCATTAATAAAAAACACATTAAAAATTTTTTTTTAGTGTTTTTCTTATGATACCCCCGGCCGATCAGCCAACTAAGAGATACATCAGATAATATCTCTACACTAATTAATGCAATTTAATCAAGAAATTTTCCATAAAATTGTTTGGGCTAGCGATAAACATAATATGGTATGCCATAGATGGACCACATCTATGTCTAAACCAAGAAAGCTTGTGTAAATTTAAATTTAAACACTGACCAGACTCACAATACCCCTCCAAAACCTGTTTTTCCAGAAAAATATTTCAAATAAAAGTGATACGTTTCTATCTATGCAGCAAGCATACCAAGTTTAAAGGAAATCGTTGTAATACTTTTCGAGAAAATTTCAAAAACTCAAAAAACCGATACTGTAAAATCGCACTTCCGGTTAACCGATTTTTTTTTTAAATTTGGAATTCTTTCAATATATATATATAAAAATGAACACCACTTGAATATTGCATATATATATATATATATGCGTGTGTGTGTGTGTGTGTGTGTGTGTGTGTGTGTGTGTGTGTGTGAGTATGTCTCAAGTGACATTTTAGAGAAAAGCATAAGGCTACCGTTCGCTCTGAACACTCCCAAAAAAAATGTCACAAATAAAAGTGATAAGAGATTATACAAAGAGATAGTAGATAGTACATAAAGTTTAAAGAAATTGGTTGAAGTTGTTTTCAAGAAAATCGTGAAAAACTGAAGAAGAAGAAAAAACTTCAGTAAAGTTGCACTTGCTATTGATAGATGGCCCTAAACGGAAATCCAACTTTAACAGCTTACTGTGATTTTTCGTTTATTAATATATTTTGTTCATACACACATGCTCAGGGGGGGGGGGATCTTCAAAACATGTATTTCCGGTGAAAATTTGACACGGTGGCATTAGAAGAGTAAGAGAATGTAAGAGAAATCTGTTTTATAAAACATTCGCACAACTTTCTCACACGGTATTTTCCAACTTCCTAGTAATAAATTTCCTACAAACTTGCCACATATATTATTATTTCTCACATATTTCCACACATATAGAAAAGGAAAACTGCAAGAACAGAAGAAACAAAAAAAAAACATACTCGGACAGTATTAACATAAAACAATCATCGGAATGGCCAAAAACCTAGTCGACGGTTGGAAGAAACAGAGTGGGGAGTAGGGTGTATCACTTTCACTGACGTACAATAGCAGCGTCAGCAACAGAACAATTGTTTCCACCAAGAGATAAAAACAAAACAAAAAAAAGTACGAACAAATGGAGAGAAAACAAAAATAAGGTAAAAAATAGGCCAGCCGGGGAATCGAACATGTCACCACCAAAAGAATTACATAGACACAACAAACTGGCCCCAACGCTTTCCTTCACTATCTGTTTTTCTCACCAAATTGCACAACCTATCTTGTGTTTTTTGTTTTGTTTTTAGCGAATGGTCTGTGTGTGTGTGTGTGTGTGTGTGTGTGTGTGTGTGTGTGTGTATGTATTAGCAGAATATTTCAAAAACGAAAAGTCACAGGAAGCTCAAACTTGTATTCCGTTTAGGTACTACTAAACGGAATACTTAAGAGTGTTTCAATTTTATTTAAAACATTTTTCTTCACTTCACACAGCGCCGCTCAGGTGTACAAGTAATCAGACACGAAATAGGGGGGGGCAAAATCTATCAACCGGAAGCGCGACTTTACTCAAGTTTCTTTTCTCTTCAGTTCTTCACAATTTTCTCGAAAACGGCTCCAACGATTTTCTTTTTTCGTACATTATTAATATACATATAAATACCTATCACTTTTATTTGAAACATTTTCCTGGAAATACTGATTGAGGGGGGGGGGGGTGTCTGGAGCATCACTGTTTCAGTACAATATATAATTCTACCATCTATATAATATTAATTATATTACATTAGAAGCAAATAGATAGAATGTCAAATTTGAAGAAAATCGTTTAACCGGAAGTAATTTTATAGAATAGGTTTTCGAATTTTCTCTGAAAAGCGATAATAAAGTTTTTATTTAAAACTGGAATTACCAATTGAAACAGTTTTTAAAGGGTGTAATATGTGGGCCAGGCTTCACTTTAAAGTTTAGCTAGGTTGGTGACAGAGCTCGCTGCCGTATAAGGCTGTCATATTCAGGTAAACCTTAAGCAGTCAAAATCAACAACTAATAACTGCAATAAGGTGAAGTCGTCTGAGAATTTCACATACACCAGTTTCCTTTTTTTATATATATAATGGATGTATAGGTTGGACAGAATTGGTTTGGTTTGATTAGCTAACAAGGCTTGGTTAACACTGTAATATAATGATGAGTTTCACTAACTGTCTGGACTTTACAGTAAACATGATAGATTTAGAGTGGAAGGGGTAATGACACGTTGTGACTGGTGAACTATCTTCTGAACTAATCTGAACTATATTTGCTCTGTGTCCCGTCGCTGTATTTATATAGTTTCTCCCATTCCAGTCCGAGAGAGTGCCTAGTAATTTGTTTCTCTTGGTTGCTGTTACATATAAAAACAGTTATCAATTTAATTATATAAAAACAGCTGATTAAATAGTACCTAATTGATTTACATAATATATTTTAAATTATTCAAAGCTCTCCTTTATATTTGTAACAAGGGAATAGAGAAACGACTAAATTTGCAAACATGCGGGAATGGAAATGCAGATGTGCACAGTAAACGGACAAAAGGGCAATACTTTCGTTGTGGCTTGGTACTAGGGTGGGACAAATATAGAAGGTAAATGTGAAAATGAAGAATTATATATGGGGGAGTACGGCCGGTGCAAGATTGCAATTTCCCTATGGAATGAAACATATGTATGTTATGTATGTCTGTACAAATATGGTAGCGTGTGGCCTGATAAAAAAATAAAATAAAAAAAACTTCGTAGCTACTAATAAATAAATAAATGAAAAATATTGATTGAGTAACAGATCTTTTTTCCATGAAAAATCTTACAGCACTGAGCCCTACCCAACTAGAATTGTTATTAATTTTTTTAAAAACTGGTGTGAAACACTCACACGACTTTCTCTTACTGCAGTTAACAATATTGTAATTGACAAATTTTCTTCAAACCTATAATTTGTACTAATTGTCTTCAGTTTCATAACCATGGGAGAAATCTAAACTTAATAAAATGACTTTTTCTGAGGAAAGCAAAACCTCGTTCCGCATCCCAAAACTTCTTTAATTGAATTTCTCGGAACAAAGTTTCAAATAAAAGTGATAGATCTCTATATTAACAGTTAGTATACCATATTTAATGAAATTCGTTGGTGTTTTTATGGAGAAAATTAAGAAAACTGAAACAAAGTGTTCAGCAGAAACGTACGAACTACGATTAAACTAAGAAAGCTCGTGCAAATTTAGATTTTAAACAAACTGACAACCTGCAATACTCCTCTAAAATCAATTCTTTCAGAAAAATATTTCAAATAAAAGTGATACGTTTCTACCTATGCAGCAAGCATTTCAGAATTTAAGGAAAATAGTTATAACCGCTTTCGAGAAAAAAAAAAAATGAAAAACCTATTCTGTAAAATCGCACTTTTGATTAATAGATTTTCTTCAAATTTGGAATTCTATTAATGCTGAACTCTACTCATTCCCTCTAGAATATCCCCCCCCCCAAACAAGTAAAAATGTTTCAAATAAAAGTGTTAGGGGGTTCATTTGTGTAGAAGATAGTATACGTTGCATCAAGAAAATCGTTGAGACTTGTTACCGAGAAAATCGCGAAAAATTGATGGAAAACATTCAGTAAAGTCGCACTTCCGGCGGATGGATTTTGCATGAAACTTTCGTGTATGATGCGGTGCTTATACCTCCTTCGTTTTTGAGGTTCCTGTGATTTTTTTATTTTTTTTTATTTTTTGAGATATTTTGTTGAGAGACACACACACAGATCATTCCTAGAATTAGTTTTTTCGTACTCAGCGGATCTCAAAGATGTATCGCAATACTTTCTCTCACTAGGAGGAAGTAAGAATTAAATAATGAAAATTCATTTTTCTGTACCCTCTTCCGCTTCCGCTCCTGTACACTAGAGACGTAAATAATTGTTCTTTGATAATAAACAGCACTGCTCGTTCAGAAATAACAGCAATAATCTATTTGTTATAACTTCAATGTCCAAAGTATTAGTTTCAGTGGTTCAAAGGCTCAATGAGAGCCGTATTGATGGGTTCACAGAACGTTCTCCCACTCTGGATTCTGTTCTTGACATGTTATAAGTCTGTGGCAATTCATAGAAGAAAAAGGGTTTACTTTTCAACAATTACCCCCACCACTTAACCAAACACTCGCCTGTGTTTTTTTTTCTTTATACAGTTTCTTTGTGTTGTATTTTCGTCATCACTTTTTACTGTAGTAGTTTGTCCCCTTCTTCATAAACTTTACTTATGTAAGCGAACTTGGTTTTTGTTGTCCTTTCTTCCAGGATATTTGTCTGAATAATCTATTTCCCAAGAATATCCAATTGATGAAGTTTCATTCTGCTTCATATTAGATTGAATTTTAATCAAATAAATATTTCTACGCCTTTCTCTTATTTCATGATGCAGTGTACAATAAATACTGCATACATAATCAATACAATGACAAATTCCCAATAAAAAGGCAAAAATATCAAAAGAAAGGTATTTACGAAATATAAGAAAATACCTGGCGTAATTTCCTGTTTCAGCCTTGTTGTAAGTGAAGAACCTGTTAGGAGTCAAGTTCCTGAATTTAACTACTTTAAACAAAAAGCCTAGCCTTGACACACATATTAAATTGCAACATTGAATATGTAGGTAAGTAGTTAGTAAGAGAGAAGAGTATATAATAATAAATAATAATAAAGAAATACAGAATAAGAGCTACATTACCCAATAAGGTGAATCCTTACCAAGCATGTACATGCGATTTGAAGTAATATGTGCTGCGAGAATAAATTGGCTGAAAACTGGGTTAAACTAGCCAAACAGTCCAACTTGGTAAAATGACGATTTAGCAGAATAGAGACTAGAATCGACGTCAGAATTGTACAACTGCTATAGTAGGGAGCAGATGTGAGCTGTAAGGCCAAAAAAATGATGTTTCCGCTAACAAAAGACGCACAAGTAACTGATAACACCACGCACAAGAAGGAAGAAGGGGTATATCGAGAGTAAGTAGTGTAATCATGGCGAAAAGAGA
The DNA here is from genome assembly GCA_011037195.1 of Triatoma infestans. Taxonomy (NCBI): domain Eukaryota; kingdom Metazoa; phylum Arthropoda; class Insecta; order Hemiptera; family Reduviidae; genus Triatoma; species Triatoma infestans. Next base: position 26,289 of record JAAEAF010001432.1, on the reverse strand, counting down.
CGCTCAGCTTGGCGGTAAGTAAAAGTGTTGGTACGCCAATGGTCGAATACGATTGGCTGAAGGTAAGTCAAATAGTGCGGCGTGAGTTGGGCTCGAACAGAGGCTTTGTAGCGTTTCAGCCAAAATTATAAAAATATTACACAGTAATGATTATTGAATTTTAATGATACAGGTTGAATAACCTACGAGTTGAATAGTACAGCCCGCCTGGCGGCCAAACAAACCAATTGCCACACGAAATCCAAGTAATGTATCTTCGCGGGGTTTTAATATACGCGACTATCATATTGTTCTCAAAACTAAAATCGCACCCTCAAAAATCAATTGTGACACGATTCTAATTTAAAACATAACTTATCTGACTTACATTACCATTTGAACAACTTATTTAAAATGAAAAATTATTGTACGAATAAAAAATAACAAAAATAAAAATGGAGAATGAGAAAAAGAAACCTATTGAGATGGCAGTGAAAAAAAAAAAAATCAGCTGACTGCTCAATGCTTCATAAAGTTGATGAAGACAAGAGGGGAACTGGATGGAACTATAATAACTAAGGGTTGCTGACTATTACTGTTATGGGTTCACTGTTATACATCAAGATAACAATGCCCTTTTTTTTTATCTCTCTCTTTGGACTGTTGTTATATTATTTTATTGATAATTTGCACTCCAGATATAGTTAACAGGACGATGTGCCGATATATTGTGCACATGGGGGTCATTATGGTCATCTTTGGAACACAAGTATTTTCAGTATATTTGTTTAGGATAGATTTAATGTTGGACTGCCGGCAACCGTACCGAAGCGCACAACATGTCAAATACTGACGCGATCGCTTCATTTCCATTTCTCATACAGTAAAGAAAAACATCTGTTGTTACGCCTTTCTCCAACTGCAGTTTATACAGTTATAATTGACAAGTTTCTTTAAATTTGGAATTATAACTACACCAGACATAAACCTATCACTTAGATATTCCCACTCCGAGAGTGTATACACATATACTGTGACACATTTTGTTTGATACAACATATGGCTAAAACTGGATACTCCAATTGGTATTATTTCAAGTAAGCACGTCAGATAGCGTGCTCGTTAAGTATTAAAACAAAAGATATATAAACCTGCCATTTTTATTTTTTTGCCCTCCTTTTCTTCTTTGCTAGAAATAAAGCTATAAATAAGTGACCGCGACTGGGAAGAAAATGAAAATGTTCAACTGTCAATTATTGTGGAAAATATGGTATTCAGCAACATACCGGTTGTCTCGACACATTTCATCAATGTTATTTTGTTCGATTAGTGTAAAATAATTGCCATACAAACTACAACTTTTAGTTTACGCCAATCATATTGTCAATTTCTTTACTTTTTAGTATTGCACGTCAGGCTTTTGAATTTAAAAATGAAGACAAGGCTAACTGTGTGCAATAGTTCAGCAAAGCCGTAAATACTATTCGCAATATTAACTAAACAATTTTTGGGGGAAAATAGGATATCAATAAATGGACAATGCGCAATATTTTGCAGATGCAAAGACGAGAAGCTTTGAAAATAAACAGAAATGGCGGAGACGTTGGTCGCTTCAATGATTGATGACGCCCACTAAGTTGAAGTAGATCTTCGTCAAACGGGGCTAGAGGGAAGTTGATAGTCTGGGACACACAATCATGGAGTGCACTAAATATAAGAAAGAAAGAAAACAATTTTTTGACCTTTTATATAAAAAGATAACCTCGCCTTTCAATTATATATGCATCCTAAATAGTAAAAATAGCAATGTATATAGTTTATTATATGGTTTTCTTATAAAATTAGATAGAAAATTGTAACGGTTGTAATGTATTCGAGTATGAAAGTTTGTGTGTGTGTTTAATATTATTTAAGTAATTATTAATAAATTAAAACATTATAAACAAATATTTAGCCCTACTGGATGTAAAGGTTAACACCAATGCCATTTAAAAAAAAAAAAAAAAAAAGTGCTAGAGAAAAATATCGTTATGAATTCGGGAAGATCAAAACGGCTGGACAACTTGGATGGCATTCGAGTTAAATAAAAATAAAAGATACATTGTGAAACTTATAGTTAACAGATTTTCTTTAAACTTGGATAGGACCAAACTTGGATGGACCAAACTTGGATAGGACCAAACTTGGATGGACCAAACTTGCCAAACCACATGCATGAAAATTCTTAAAAATATAATAGCATTCCATTTTTAGAATAGATCAATATTTGAATATAGAAGGAACATTAGCATATGGAAGTAGAAAATTGAATTCAGCGTGGAAAATTAGCCCTTTTAAAGGAACGATAAATCAATATATAGTAAGGGAGGGGAATAGCAGCTATTTACCATTTTTCTATTTTTGTTGTGTTTTTTTGTTTTGTTTTATACTGAAGTATCCCTCCAGGAAACACTGCAGGGTTAAGGCACTTTAAGATTTTCTTGGAGGGCTCCTCAAAGACTCGCACAACCTATCTCCTTGACCGAACAAAAGCGGGGCTAAGGAGAATTACTGCCCAAGTTACAGGGCATTGCCTTGTAAGGAGGCATCTACATAGTATGGTCTCTCTGAAGATCCATTCTGTAAGAAATGCGGCCAAAAAGATGAGACACCATTTCACTTTCTTAGACAGTGCATGCATTATGCTCGCAGACATTTCCAGAAATTTGGAGCCCACACGAATCCGGAATCTCACTCGCCTCAACCCTGGCGTTTTTTATTGATACAGGGCTGATGTCAGGTTCGTACGGGGTGCAGAATGAGCCCAGCAGTGGCCTAAGTGCTGAACTTCCCTATGAACACCCCGAGTTCTAGTTTGGATTGGATCCCTCCAGGATGAGCATTTATTTAACCTACATGTTCCATCAATGATATTGCGTGTAATATATTAAGATTATATCAAGTTTAACATATAAATCTAGTGTGGGTATTCCTCGGGCCACCCAGGAGTTCCCCCTGCAGCGAAAACTCCGTCTAGGGAAAGGGCTGGGGATGTTCTTTGTCGTGGTGCCACAATAGACCCATGGGAATTGCAGCGGCATAGGCGCGGTAGACAACCCCCCAAAGAATCTAATTTAATCTAAGTGTTAAAAAAAATAGTGTATTCCTGTAATTTGCTTTTAGAACTTTTGATTTAAGGAAGATATATTTTGTTCACTTTTTATTGTTACTTCCTCTTACTGCAGATAAGACAAATTTTCAATACTGAGTTTCCACCGGATATACATGTTTTGAGGACCCCTGAGTCTGGAAAAAGTGGTATTTAGAATTTGGTTTGTGTATAGTCAGCATAACTCAAATATTTAAACTTGAAATATTAACTACACATATAAAGGACAACAACTTTGTTTTGAAACATTTTACCGGGTAAAATTCCATTTAAGAGCTGGTTTTGGGGAAGGTGAGGGAGGATTATGCTTTCCTGTAAACTGTTACTTCAGTTTATTATGCGATTCTATCATCTACGTAATATTAATTATAACGAAATGTGAAATTGTATTGCAACTTTGAAAAAAATTGGTTCACCGGAAGTGCGACTTTACTGAACTTTTTTTTACCCGTTTTTACAGTTTTTTTTAGTGATTTTCTCCATGAAAATACCGATTAATATCTTGTAAGGAGTGTCAAGAAAATTTGACATTTCTGTAAATTGCAGTAAGAGAAAGTCGTGTGAGTGTTTCACATCAGATTTTTTTGCGTACTCAACGGACGACCTTAAATTATGCATTTCTAACCTGATCATTTAATCTGTAGAATTTGACTCAAGCAAAAAATATACATCCACTTAGCAGCAGTAAATTATTAGTGTTAATAATCTATATTTACTGGAATAAAGTATCTATCAGTAAATAAAAGTGTAGTCAACATTAAAAACAAAATAAACACCAACATAATATCAATAACTGTGTCAACAATTTATTCAAACATGTGTTTTATACATTCACCGCTAAATTATCAGCTGTTCTTAGTAGTGACCCGCTGGCACAATTTACCTTTAAATAATTGATGTAATCATACATTTCTAATCTATATTATAGCAACTGAATCACAAAACACCAACACAATTGCAAATTATAAAACTAATTAAAAATTCATTTTCAATTTTAATATGAAAATAAATAAAAAATAATAAACTATTAAAATAAATATTAGTTATCCTGTATGGAATATTCTGATTTTAATCCATTTAATAAAACATTTTTTTTTAATGGATTCCTTTGACGAAAAAACGTCTGCAATGGGGAGATGCTCGGCAAGATAAATTTCCGTTTGAAATTATTGGATTGAAAGAAAAAAAAATTACTGCAAGCATATTTTAGTACACGCGAATAGCGTACGGGCGTTAGCACAGGCTGTTGAATAATTGGTCTGAAACTGATTTGAAACTCTTCCATGACTTATTTACGATTCTTCTGAAATTTGTTTAATATTGGTGACAACTATTTAGAAACGTCTTTAGAAATAACCTTCAAAAACCCATTCTCGAAGTTGCTGGCGGGGAGGAAAAAGTCGGGCGTTATCCCTCTTCTCAACCGGGGGGGGGGGGTGTCGTGCCCCGTTGTCGGTAGCAGTGAGATGATGATGAGTAGAAAGTTTGAATGTGACCTGGGGGTTTTATCGCTAATCCTTATGCTCTGCTATGTAACATTAAAAAAAAACTGTTATGAAACACTCACGATAACTTTCAGTCCACAATTGAATTGTCCAGTTAGCAGTACCAAGTTTAAGAATATTCTTATAGCCATTGCTAGCGCTCCCCCCCAATAAACTATTTTATAAAGTTACACTTCCGGTTGATGAATTTTGGCCGGAAACTTTGTATTAGATGCGATCGGGTGGTAGTATCTAAGCGGAATTCCAACAGCTTCCGTTGATTTTTTGTCAATGAAATATTTTGTTCTCTCTCTCTCTCTCGCACGCGCACACACACACACACACACACACACACACACACACACACACACACACAAAGCAAAGACAAATCAAGTGAGTGATGCACTTATCAACTATCTTAACTCACGATACTGGCTTACCACGCTACAAGCAATCAATCCTTGATCTGCAGCATCAAGATAGAACAATAATCCCACAAAATATCAACCTTTCTAATTAAAGCTCCTCTCTTCTCCAATAAAAAGTTAACGAAATTATTTCCGACTAAGAAAACCAAAAAATGTTACAAGTCATAACAATAAAAGTAAACCATAGTGATGAACCTTCTTCCTCTTAGACAAACGGACATAAAGGAAGGCTCTTTTATTTTACGTCACAAGCTGTAATCACATTTTTATTGTCCTTCTTTTTCTCTATTTCGACCGGCGGCCACCAGACCGAGACACAAAACTATCTCCCTCCACCCATACCATACCGACTAAATTGATTAAAACCAACTACTCTTAACTGCGTAAACAGCAATGACGGTGAACTTTCAATTGTTCAATAATTCCTAATCAAAAAACATACACATACACACAATAAGTAACTAACAAATTCGTTAGTTTCTTCAATTACATCACTCTTGACCTCTATAAAATGAAATATTAATTTCTAATTAGTCAATCAAATAAAACAAAAGAGGAACTAAAAAGAGGAACTAGAAAGAGGAACTATTGTAATCGTGTCAACTTTTCGATACCGATTTTTCACCGGAAACACACGTTTTCACCGGAATTACACCTAAATCCAAAAAAGTGGTTTTAAAAAATGGTCTCTGTGTGTATGTTTGCGACAGCATAGCTCAAAAATGAAAAATCGCAGAAAGTTCAAATATGATATACCGTTTAGGTTTACCATGAGAACCGATTTATCTGTCAAAATTCCACAACCTCAAGTACCACTTTACTCAATGTTTTATTTTTTCACTTTTTTTCAATTTTCTTAAAAATGGCTCTGGCGATGTTCTTGAAACTTGATATATCAATTGCACGTAGAAAGATCAACCATTATTATTTGAAACATTTCTTAGGGGAAAATTCAGTTAGGGGCACTTTTAGGGCCGGGGTCGGGTTAGTTTTTCACTAAAGTGCTATTTCAATTTATTACACGATTCTATCATTAATATAATATTGAGGAGAATGAAATTTATTGTTAAAATTCCGAATTTGAAGAAAATCGGAATACCGAAAGTGCATTTTTCTAAAAAGTATTTTTCAGTTTTCTACAATTTTCTCTAAAACAGCTCCAACGATTTTCTTTAAACTAAGTATGTGAACTACACACATAAAAGGCTACAACTTTTATTTGAAAAATTTCACCGGGTAAACTCATTTAAGGGGGCTTTTGGGGGAAGGGTAGATTTATGTTATCCTCTGAAGTGCTATTAGATGATTGTAAAATTCTAATTTTTTCAGACAAATGTTGTAAATAAAAGTGATACGTTTCTATCTGAGCAGCAAGCATTCCAGAATTTAAAGAAAATCTTCACCGTTTTAGAGAAAATCCCAAAAATAATCAAAAACCTTTTCTATAAAATAGCACTTCCGGTTAATCGATTTCCTTCAAATTTGGAATTCTATGAATGGTTAGTGGTAATAGTCCCTTATAGTGTACTCAAGTGGTAGTTCCTGCACATCGCACCAAAAAATCTTCTTTTTTTTCCCGTAAAAATGTAACAAATTGAAATGATTGGTATTGTAAGGTGTGCACATAGTACACTGAGTTTAAGAAAACATTGTTGGAGCCGTTTCCAAAAAAATAAAAGTGAAAACTAACGAAATACCACAGTTTGAGCTTCTTGCGATTTTGGTTTCTTTCAGGTATTCCACACAGACACCCACCAATCGCTTAAAACATTTTTCTCGTTTACTCCGGAGACCTCAAAACATGTATTTCTGGTGCCCAAATCTATCTGAAATCTTGGGACGATAGCGATACATGTTTAAACAGAAAACAAATAATTTTAACATTTTCAATAAGCCGTTTATAAGTGAAAAATAAATAAATTATAATTCCCAATGAACCGCTCAATGTAAATCATGCAATCATGCAAAATGATTATAAATCTTATTATTGGGAAGGAAGTAGAGCAGGCAAACACTGCCCCGCCTCCCCCATCATTCCACCTCCACTGAAATGGTTCATGTCAAGTTCATGCCTACTACTACTACATAACAAATCAATGGCGTGTATCAACAAAAATATACAACAGTAATAGCAAGTGCATGAAGCAATAACACAACCAAACAGCCTTTTGTGAATCCGGTTAACACGAAACAGCCAACACTTGAGATTTGGCATGAAGCAGAGCCATGAAACTATAAAGAGCCAGCAGCAAGTCTTAAAGAGTAACGAAGGAGGAAAGTATTTAAATCAATTAAGTTATCAGGTCGTGGAAACTGTCTGAGATACGTTACACCTTACTTAAACAGCTCTAAGCTCTAACAAATCAGAAATATTTTCCGTGATAGCGTGCTTCTTTTTGTGGTCATCGACCGGTTTCGGGCGTTCGCCCATCATCAGAATGTTTTGTCAAAACAATGTGATGGCATAGACTTGCACAGAGCAAATTCAGTTATACAATGGTTTTTAAAGTGTTTTGAATTAAGACCTTACTAGGTTGAGGAGGTATTTTCTCTACCTGGGTAGGGTCTCAAGGTGTGTTTTCATTTTTAAAAAGGCTGATGTACATTGTTCATTTTAAAAATTGGAAACTTCAAACCAGTGGAAATATGTAATTGAAATAAAGATTTCTGGAGAAAATTTACATTGATAGTTAATCAGCCACACTATCTTACTTTTTTTTAATGAAAATGATAAAAAACCGCAGTAAACGATCATGTAAGACAGTATACATAAATAACTACGGTGTTAAACAATTAATTTATATATATGAGCATCTTATTTGATAATTACGTAATAAACACATCACATTTTACCTTTCTCAATTCATATACACCATTCACGACAATATAAACTTAAACAGGCTTTTAAATATAATGAGCCTAACACGAACTTAAATACGAACTTATTCTAAATTTAGAAAAAAAAAAATTCCATTAAAAAACAGTAAAGGATGCTTAAAGAAAATCGAGAAATTGAAAAAACCATTTGAACAAAATCTTATCAGTAAATAAATAGATATGACTGATGCAAGAAATTCAACAGGTTAACTGTAACAGGAATATATATAAGGACGAAGGAATTCATATGTTTTACCACCATTAAAGAGCTAATTAATAACAGTAAATTAGCAATTATAATAATATAATAATAAATAATAACGAGATAATTAATAATCAATTTGTTTAACTGTTAGAAAAAAAGTCATAGTTATAATTGCCTAATCCTCTTCAAACACATAATACTTACTAGATATTTAGTTTGCATTCAATTCACCAGTGGGAGAATATAAACTTTAGAAAAAAAATTGTTTGAGCAAAGCATAAAATTTCCCACTCCCTCAAAACCCTCCCTCTTAAATGATTTTTCTCGGTAAAATTACAAACAAAAGTGATAGTCAGAGTAGAGCTTGATCACAAGTTTAATGAAACCCGTCAGTTGTTCACGTAAGAAAAAGGACAAAAATGGAAAAGCTGTTCAGTAAAATCGCACTTCCGGACAATCGATTTTTCTTAAAAACTTGGAATTTTGGCAACATATTTGGGCATAATCCCCCCATCCTTCATAAAAAAAAAAACGCTAAATAAATTTTCCCGGAGAAATGTTATAAATAAAAGTTGTAGCTCTTTGTACGTGTACTTGATATACGAAGTTTAAAGAAATTCGATCAAGCCATTTCCAAGGAAATCTTTAAAAATCTGGAAAAAAAATCCATTCTGCAATATGGTATTTCCGGTGAAAACTCAATTACGAAGATCTAACAAGATCGCAATACTTCCTCTTACTAGAAGTAAGAGAAAGTAAAAACAAAACTATGATTTTTATTTGAAAAGTGACTCCAGTAAATTTTACTTTACAGGATTTTGGAGAATTGGTGACGTTTCATTTCAAAAGTTATTAGGTTATAATCAAGGCACAGTCTTCCGGATCATAATGTAATCACATTCAAGTACTATTGGTATTAACCACAGTACAGTGCACAAGGCACAGTCTTCCGGATCATAATGTAATCACATTTAAGTACTACTGGTATTAACTACAGTACAGTGCACTGAGAAGGCTCCGGGCGCCAGTGACCATAGATGTTGACCGTCTTAAATTAAAAAAAAAAACAAAAACAAAACAGTAAGCGAAAAGTCATGTTGTTTCTGATTTGCGATAATCGATTATTTGTCTTATATACATAAAAAAACAAGAAGAACAGCTGTTTCTTGTAATAATCAGCTCATCAGTTGTACACTACAAGAAAGAAAATGAAAACAAAAATCTGGCCGAAGGCCAATAGTTTGCGTTAACACTCTTAAAGATAACTATTGTTAAAATTAAATTTAGATTACTAATATATCTTAATTGTTGAATATGTGGATGGGTCCGCAATGCTGGATAACATCGGGTATTTTATTCGTCGTAGCATGCATATTCATTTTGTTCCTGACCGGTTTCGGATTTTCATCCATCGTCAGAGCAAATTTAACAAGTTCGTGTAAAGAGTTGTAGATTGTTGTATGTACATACATGCATACAACCAATAAACCAACTAGGGTGAGTATGACAGAAACATTACGTTGAAGTGAACTCTACACGAACTTGTTAAATTTGCTCTGACGATGGATGAAAATCCGAAACCGGTCAGGAACAAAATGAATATGCATGCTATGGCGGATAAAATACCAGATATATCTTAATTTCCTGCTTTTACTCGTATTTCGCCTTTAATGGAGTTTTATTAATTTGCCTTTATTGTATACTGCTTTTTGGACGAACATTATATTTAAACTTTAAAAGAACCTTTGTAAAGTATGAAATTCTTTACTGATTAATTGATTAACAACTCTTCAGGTAGCATGATTCTGACGATCGTAGTAGTTATGCTAGAAATCCCTCCTGACTTGAACTATACTAAATTCACCATTTATATGGACAATACTAATCTAAATAGAAACTATTATTATTCTCACTAGAGGCAGGAAGTGCACAGAGAAGGCACTGGTTGGCACAGTAAATTTTTCTGGTCGCAGTGCATTATTCCCCAAAAAAAAAAAATCTGACGTGAAACACTCACACAACTTTCTCTTAATGCAGTTTACAAAATTATAATTCACAAATTTTACTGTTAGTATATCAAATTTAATCCAAATCGTCGTATTTTATAGAAAACGTGAAAAAACTAATATGTAAATGGAAATAAATAGATAAAACACAAAAACAACTAATTACTAAACATGATAATATCCCAAGATGTTAGGGCTTAATTAAGTTACACAAACCCGAATTCCATATCCGCCATATAGTAGACTCCTCCACTAACTCAATGTTCAACTCGCTATCTAAATATTTTAAGAATATTCTAAAAAATTTGAACCAAAATAATCCCTACGATAATACTAACTCATATAACTTTAAAAAAAACTGGAAACTACTACTCCGAATCATGAGTCCATCATGTTGAGTTGCGATGTCATACTCCCGTTTTTTGAAGTTCCTTTGCCAAAATAATATCTGAGAAACAGGATAAGATATCTGCATACTCCTCTATAAAAAGCAAAATCTATTTGTGCAAGGCTTAAAGATCATTTGTGAAAATAACTACTTCACTTGTAACCAGCAGCTTTAACGACAAAATAATATTCTACCTATAGATATATTAACAACCAACAAAGCTTGTTATGGCAGTTTCAATTTAACACTCCAAAATATTTTTTTTTTTTTTTAAATGTTTCAAATAAATATGATACTTTTGCACAGTTGGCTCCAGGTTTCTGCACAGTTGGCTCCAGGCTGAAGGAAACTGGTCTAACTGTGGCGGAGCTTGCTTACAGGGTCTGAACAAAGGAAGATCTAAGGCAACTGTTTTCCTGGTTCAGATCATTGGTAACATTGAATGCTGCTGTAGGTTGGGAGAGTGGCAAGGAAAGGTTAAAGAAGTGAGGATATTTTCTGATAGTCAAGCCGCACTAACTGTTTTGAATAAGCCGCAGTAAAGCTCTAAACTTTAGAACTTTAAATGGGTGAATGTAAGAGAAGACTTATTGGTCTTGCTCAGAGAAGCAGAATGGAGCTCTTCTGGGCAACACCTGGATATACTAGTATAGAGGGCAATGAGAGAGCGGACGTGTTGGCTGAAGTAGGATTCTCATTACATTTTGTGGCCCCGAACCAACAGTAGCCGTCACCAAGCAATTTTGCAATAATGAAGTTAAACAATGCAGGAATAGGAAACCGGAGAGACACAGTAGCTTGTCTCCAGGAGAAGAGATTTACATAAAGGTATAAGACAGTGGAAGTTGAAGTATCTTCTTCTCTATTCAACTGAGAGTTGTAGTGGGTAACTGACTGGACACTGTTGTGTAGCCAGTCATTGACACAAAATAGGTAGAACGTCTAGTTCTTTGTGTCAAAATTCTGTCGAGGGTTCAGGGAAACAGTGTCCCATTACCTAGACCAATGTCCTCGTTTCAACTAATACGAGGTACCGGATATTTGGAAAGGCAACACCACTCTCGAAATATGCTTGGAGGAGTTGGAGATGAAAGCTATCTTGATATATTGTAATCAGACCGGTAGATTGCCAGGGGGGGAGCGGTTATTATTTTTATTTTTTTATGGGGCGTAAGACGCATATTAGCTTAGATCTCAAAACCAATTCTGTAAAATCGCACTTCCGCATAACCGATCTTCAAATTTGGAATTCCAGCAATTTTTTTAATGTATAATATTATATAGGTAGCAAAGCCATAAATTGTAAAGTGGACTTTACAGGAAACATTCCTAAGCACCCCCCCCCCCCCCAAAACAATTATCCTAATAAAAAGTCGCATATAAAAGTGATAGGCATTTATAGATGGTGTAGATAGTACACGAAAAAATATCATTGGATCCGTTTTCTAATAAAACATGAAAATGGGAGCATTCAGTTTGAGATTCTTGCGACTTTTGGTTTTGAGATATTTTTTATCGCCCTCTCTCTCTCTCTCACTCACTCACACACGCGCACACACGTATGGGAACAGAAGAAAAAGTTTGTTTATATTTTAGTTTTTCCTTTTTTTTCAAGATAAATATTAATCGATATAAGTACTAAATTGTACATATCGTGCTCTTAGTCAATTTATACAAAATAAAGTGGCTCCTTCACCCCTTGCACTAGATGAACAAAAAAAGGAATTTGTTTTCTTTGACTTTTTTTGTTCCATGAAAATTCTGAAACCATAATACTCATAATGGTAGTAAAAATATAATAAAAAAAAGAATGTAAGTAATAATGGGAGAGTGTTATTAGCGTATATTACCTAACCGACTTTATTACGAACATCTTAAAAAAATTAATAATAATAATAATAATAATAATAATAATAATGATAATAACATTAACGAAATAGGTCAATGACCCTCCCCCATCTTACTGAAAGAGATTAACTCGTGTTTTATTTACTTTCCCATAATCTTAGTAAGAGGAAGTATTGCGATCGAATCAAATTTGCGAAATTGAGTTTTCACCGGAAATACATGTTTTGAGGTCCCACTGAGTTCGCAAGAAAAAAAAATCAGCTGTGAAATACTCCCTCGATATTATCTTCCTGCTATTAATGCAATTATATATATATAATGGCAAATTTTATTTAAACTTGAAATTTTACTCATTATAACATAAATATGGAGCTGGCCTGCAGTGTAGGGCAGTGTCCAGAAGAGAATACAATTAACATTGAACAAGCCCCATATAATACTTGAAATTCCGCGGAACTACCAAAAATCAATTTTTTCGGAAAAATATAAAAGTACAAGCGATATCTGTGCAATTAGCATTCCAGCTTTAAAGGAAATAATCTTAAAGGCGTTTTTCTAGAAAAATCCCCCCCCCCCAATAGTCCTTCCTTTAAAGCCGGTTAATCGATTTTCTTCCATTTTGGAATCCTACCAATACTTCTAAAGTACTTATATTAATATTATCTGGGTAAAAGCACTGTACATTGTAATGAAGTGTTATTGTAGAAGAAAGCTTGACAGTATTGTTGATAAATTTTACCCGAAAACTTCGTGGCAGTATGTAAACGAATACTTTGTTTGGGGTTCCGGCGATTTTTCATGTTCATACAAACTATTCGCTAAATAAATCATTGGTTTCACATTCAGAGAACTGCAAAACAGGTAAACCCGTGAGAACTCAATTTCGCAAATTTGACACTTTTCGGCAAATTTGACAACTTTCGCTTGATTACAAGCAATAGAAAGTAAAAATGTTTTAAGCGAATGGCCTTTATTTGCCCGAGACGTGTGTGTGGGTGTTTATGTGCACAGAATACTCAGAAACGATAAATAAGCAGGTAGTTCAAACTTGATATTTGATTTAAAGTACCGCAATTTATTCCAAGTGTGAGTTTACTGAATTTTCTTCTTTTTTTTCGTGATTGTCTCGAAACTGGCTTCAACGACACAGCGCCAAATCGTTACCTATGGATGGGAATGCGAGGCGTGTGTTAACCAGAACGGACGAACAGCAGGGTAGATAGATTTAAGTAGCTGTCCTCATGAATGAGTGCAAGAACGCAAAGAGCAATAAAAGAACACCACACAAGTCTGTATAATATAGGATTAAAAATTCTTCTAACATCTGTTTTCTTAAAAAAAAAAAAACAATCTGTAATGAAACACTCACACGAGTTTGTCTTATTCCAATTAATGCAATTTCATTAACAAATAGACTTTAAAATTGCCACATATACATTGTTTAATTGGACTGGCAAAACGCAAAGGTTGTAAGAGTAACACTTGTAGGCGCTAATAACCTTACAAGTTGATGCGCTCCCCAAAAAAAAGTAACACTTGTATGCCTGAGCAGACTTTTGTGGAGTGCCTCTATGAAAACCAACAAAACTTGTGCAATTTAAATTTAAACCTCACGGACAGACCCACAAAATCTTTCTGAACTCATTCATTTTTTGGGAAAATGTTTCAAATAAAAGTTTAATCTGTGCAGTGAACATTCCAAAATCTGTGTAGATCTATTTCCGGTTGGTTCTTAGTCGATTTTCTTAAAATGTGGAATTCTATGAATACCAACTTCCATTGTATAGGTGATAAAAACAAGTGATTAGGTATTTAGATACCTACGCGAAGTACAAAAAAAATCGTTGAAGCCGTTTTCTAGGAAATCGCGAAACCTTGGTCGGAATGCGAGAGCTAGATATTCCTAAAAGGAATGCGAAAATTTTGAGATTCCTGCGACTTTTCATTGATTGAGATATTTTGTTAACAAAGACACTAACACACACACACACACACACGACCATTCGCTAAATTACATATTTTTGTGCTCTGGGGACTCAAAACATGTATTTCCGGGAAAAAATTCAAGAAATAAGCGATAGATTTCTAAAACAAGGAATAAGAGAAAGTAAAAAATCTGGTGTGAAACAATCACAGGACTTTTTCTCTCACTGCAGATTACACAGATTTAATAAAATTTATAATTTGACCTAAATGTTTGCCAGTCTTCAATTTTATATCAATTGGAGAATCGAAACTTATAAAAATGACTTTTTTGAGGAAGCATACACTCCCCCTCCTGCCTAAAACCTCTTTAAATAAACTTTCCCGGTTAAAAGTTCCCAATAATCTCTGTATTCATAGTTATTGTAACAAACTTAATGAAATCCGTCAATGTTGTTATGGATAAAATCTCAGAACTCTGAAAAAACTTCAGCAGAATTGCAACCGATTTTCTTCATACTCGGAATATTGGCAACATATTTAAAGGATACAATTATTATATAATAAATTGAAATAACACTTTTAGGGAGGGGAATAGTGGTTAGCGTACTGGACTCTCAGTAGGAGGTCCCGGGTTCGAGTCCGGTGAAGGACAGTGTTGCCTGTAACAAGATAATACTATCCGGAGGCCGGCAGTGCATTGAGAGGGCTCCGGGCGCCAATGACCGTAGGTATTGACGCGCCTTAAATGAAAAAAAAGATAATTAGAGAAAAAACCCGTCCCACCACCAAAAGCTCCCTTAAATGAATTTTCCCAGAGAAATATTTCAAATAAAAGCTGTAGCTCTTTGTATGTGTAAATAATTAATATACTTAGTTTAAAGAAAATCGTTGAAGCCGTTTTCAAGAAAATCGCCCAAAAAAAAAAAATCATTCAGTAACGTGGTACTTCCGGTTGAAGAATGTTCGTATCCCGTGGTGTTAACACATAAGGAATGTCAAATTTGGAACTTTCTGCGATGTTTGGTTTGTGAGCTATGCTGTTCCCATACAGTATACACACACAGACACACTATTTACTAAAAACCATTTTTTTGGGAAATCGGTGGTACCTCTGAAAACATGTATTTCCGGTGAAAACTGAATTTATAAAATATGGCACCACCACAATACATCCTATTTATTATTACTAGAATGTAAGAGAAAGTAAAAAAAAAAACTGAAGTTTAGTTATAATTAGCACGAATAAAGTTTAGAAAAAAAAATCAGTTAAAATAAATAAAAGTGAAAAAAAAACACGTAAAGTGATCTACCGTCTGACAACAAAAACACCGGCGCGCTATCTACATACACCGCCGCTATACAAACAAGTGATAAATGATAATGAAAAGAAAGATAAACATGGTTAACCTACCCACACTATGTTTTCACTGGCTGTGTTATTTTTTGAATTTTGTTTTTTTTTTTCTTTGCATGCTTTTCAGTTTCCGCTAATATTAATTATTCTGCACGACAAATTATTTTAACCATTCAATGTATAGAACAAATTTTCAAAATTGGAATCTTTATCAGAAATATATACTGTTTTGTAATCCCCTGAGTCCGAAAAAGTTGTTTTTCAGAATAACTCAAAAACGGAAATCGCAGTAAGCTTAAACAAAGGTATTTCGTTTAGGTGCCATACCACTAACCAAGGGACGCGACACCACTACTTGATTGTTTTTGCTATTTTCTTTAAGCATGACATGAACTAGTCATAAAAAATTGAAAGTGACGTTAAGCTTTCCTGTAAACAGTGCCAACACAATATATTTTTATATAATTTTAATCATCTATGTAAGAATTTAAGAATGTACTTAATCATCATGTATTTTTTATCATCAATGTAAATATTAATAAGAATTTAATGTATGGCTAAAATGCTAGAAATAAATAATAAATCCAAACTATGTGTAAACTACAGTAAGAGAAAGTCGTGTGAATAATTCACACCAAATTGGTTTTTTTTTTAGAAAAGAATTTTCTCCAAATTTTCAACTTTTACTAAAACATTACAGGGGTGGGGATTATGAGCATGGACTTGTAAGTGGGAAATTTTCCAGTTCAAGTCCGAAGGAAGGGTTAAGCTCAGTAGTTAGCGCACTGGACTCCCACGCAAAGACCCGGTTCGAGTCCAGCTCGTTAAATTTTCTCTTCCTAGGAGCCTCTACAACTCACTGTGTGTCATTGTCCGTAACGCGAACACTTCTCGAGGCCGGCAGTGCTCTTTGAAAGCTACGCGCACCAATGACCATAGATGTTGTTGACACGCCTTAAATTGGAATAAAAAGTTTAGCCCACATTAGCTTAATTTTATATTCGTTTAAAAAATGTTAACAGTAAACTAGGCGCTTTCGCCCCCATCCACGCGTACCTAATTTGAAAAAAATTGTCATTATATTAATCTACTTTACTTACTATTATCACTACATAGCAATAAATATATTATTAAAATCCTATTTTGTTTTTTTTGTAACGCATAAGCCCTATCAATATGTGACTATATCGTAAGGCAGCGCTTACCACCTCCCAGCAATTTAGCAACGGCCGCGTAATTTAAGCCTAAGGAAACAAATTCCAGATTTCTTGCGTTCTGTGAACAATCTCCTAGTGAACAATCTATACATCAGAGATATTTTCCGTGATAGCCTGCTTCTTTTGGCGGTCATCGACAGTTTCGGACGTTCGCCCATCATCAGGATGTTTTTGTCAAAACAGTGTGCTAACATAGATTTGCTCTGTGCAAGTCTATATTATCAAAATTTCTGACCATTCTAGTTTAAAAAAAATAAATTGTTGAAGCCAATTAAAAGAAAATTCAAAAATAGGAATTCAGAGCACTATTCGGCACTTCTTATAAAATAGTAATTCCGGTTAACCCATCTTCCAACTTGAAGTCTAGCAATACATTTAAAGTACTTATTCGGCTGAAAAATCCTTATATTGCACTGTTGAAATGGCACACTAAAGCAGCAGTTCTGAACTCGGCGCCCCAGCATATTCCAAGTGGACCACAGATAAAAATATAGTAAACGAGCAAGGGAGTATGGCACGAGATCATAGATTTGAGGATCAAAGAAGAATGCTTTGCATAAAATATTTTCGAATGATCATATAAATTTTTTAAGGGCAATTTGCTGGTTCATACTTGGCGGAATCAGGACTGGATCGGCAGAATTACTTACACGGCCAATCACGAGATCGCCTGAATCACGAGAGGCCAGTGAGAACGAGGTTTTATGCTTCACTTCAATAGAACTGTTTTAAAAAAATTGTTTCTGTTCAATGATTGCAATAAAAAAAAAGAAGCTTTAATCCAATAAATATAATTACATGTATGCATTTCTATGATTTGTATCCATTTTGAAGATTGTAGAGTGAGGTCAATGCAACATGTTTTTAATTTCCAGTGTGACATGCATATAGCCCGGAGCAGTAGCAACTCCTGGAAAGTTCGTGGGGACGTGCCGAGCTAGGAAAGGAGAACCAAAGGATTCAAAAAAATCTGGTAGGAAACCCACACGACTTTTCAGTGCTGCATTTTTCACAGCTGTAAATGACAAATTTTCTTCAAATTCATTTACTAGAATTTTTGTTGTGTCTTCAATTTTACATCAAAAGAGAATTTAAACTTAATAAAATCACTTTTTTTGAGGAAAGTTTAACCTCACCCCTCTCCCAAAGCCTCAGAATTTTGGCAACATATTTCCTTCTTATCATTTAAATGAAGAAATCGTAGGATAAACTAAATTAAGATTATCGAGGAAAACAACTACAACCCTTCCCTCAAAAGCCGCCTTAAATGAACTTTGTAAAATGAAAGCTTTTTATATTTGTAAGTTATATATTATGTGTGAAAAAAGTCGTTGGAGCTGTTTTAGAGAAAATCGCAAAAAAAAAGTGAGAAATCGATTCAGTAAAGTGGTAACTGCGGATGAGGAATTTTGACAGAGAAACTTCCTCACCTATGGTGATAAGTGATAACTAAACGGACTTCAAGTCTGAAATTTGTGCGATTTTTTACAACGCACAGAGAGAGACAGAGAGAGACCATTTTCAAAAAACTTTTTTTCAGACTCAGAGGACCCCAAAACCTGTATTTCCGGTGAAAATTTGACACAATTACAATTCTTCCTCAGAGAGAACTTTCAAAAAAATCAATATTCCTAAAAAAATGTTTCATATAAAAATGATATATGTATAAGCTTCCTGCGAAGTTTAAAGAAAATCGCGAAAAATTAATTGAAAAAAAAAATTATTAAAATGGCCACCAACACCTGAAACCCTTGACAGAAAGTTTGAGGGTACCAACGAATTTACGGTTTCTGGAAATGTTCACACTACTTCACGTAAGACCATTCGTAAAGCAAATTCATGCATGCTCAGAGCGGACTCAATAAATGTATTTCCGGTGAAAATTCTCAATTAAACCAGTCATGATCGCATAGTGATTGCTACAATATATATAACAAAATTTAATCTGTATATCTCGAAACACCGAGCTTTTTATTTGTTTTTTTTATATAAAGTAAAATTAGTAATGTACTTTTTCTGCAATAATTCTCTCCTACCAACTATCAGGTCTACTGAAAAAATGTCGAGTAAAACTATGGAAATGTTAAGTTGCCTTTTATATTGCATGTGAGGTGCAATAGTATAGTGATATTTGTAGTTTAGAGAGAAACTTAACATCGTCCAGAAATTCATTAAAATTGGAAAAATTCTAAATAAAAATAACAGAATCATAAGTTTGCAATTACTATACCAACATAGACACGATTACAATACTTACTCTTACTAGAAGTAAGAGAAAGTAATAATTGTAACCCTTTTTCAAGAAAATCGCCAAAAACTGCTAAGAGTACCTAATCGAACTGTACATATCGATAGTTTGAGAATATTCTCGCTACTACTGAATTTAAACTTTCAATGGTTTTATCGTGATGCTATTTCATATACATACATAGGTAGACAACATTTGAACTTTAAATTTATTTACAATTCAATGGAAGATAGGGAATCATTAAGAACTGTGAAATATTAAAATTAATTGAGTAAATAGCCGTACAAATTGAATTTAAATACTGGAATTTACTTGCCAACCAAATACCAGTAGATAAGATAAATTTTATGAAACCCAACTTTTAATATTAATATGTTATTTTAAATAACCACTTATTTTCTTTAATTCAAGTGAAGCTTCAAATGTAAGCTATCACTGCTGAAAGCCAGTATATTTTGTGGGAAGACAGTATTTTCCACTGTTATGCTTACGGGGAAGTTCACTGTCGTAAAACGGTAAAGTTTGGTTCGATCGATATTAACCACATGGCAAAAGGGGACTGTGTGTAAAAGGTAAAATACTCACTCTTCCGCCTCACTCAATACCTTCTTGTATATATACATATATATTTTTGCCTCTCCCTAGCTTTATTGCTTATTCGTGTACAAAAATCGATAAATATATGTTGTTATAATGGGTTTTTAAAGGATATATTTAACTTTGATGATGCTTTAATTAAAGATAAATTAATAAATAATCTGGGATGGATTAATAAAAAGCATGGGAATGCAAACATTAATAACAGATTACCTGTAAAGCTCAAATTTTGTCATCAAATTTAATAATAGATTTATGAATTTACTTTTTCTACTAATTAATTTACCATATAATAATTTACTCAGCAATCCAATAATAATTTCCAAATACAACATTAAAAAAAAAGAGATGTTGAAGAACGATAATTTGTATCCAATTTTGTTGTTTACGGAAATATTTGTACAACGCTACAACTCTAAACCAACTGTTTAAAACTACCTTATGAAGTTCAAATCGTTGCACCTACGCACGTGCTGTTGTAACACACCTGACTTACGAAAATCCAAGTGTAAACCGGTTCTCTGTTAAAGAAAGAATATACTGTTGGCCACACGGCCCTACCATTACCTTTTCTGAAGTCCATCGTCATTTATTACTCAAGAAATAATAATAATAATAAAAATAAAAACAAAGCATAACAACAAAAATAAGAAGGTAATAAAAAAAAAGATATCTAATTTTCTAATCAGGCAAAAAATATATCGATTCAATAACTTCTTTATTATTTTATTAAATAATGAAGTATTAGTTGGCTCATATACTCTTTACAAAATAAATCTGTTTTTTATCATAGCAGTTTTGTGGGGGTTATCAAGAAATTTCATAATAGATTAAAGAATAATATTCTCAATTACCAAAAAAACAGAAAGCACACTTGATGTAATTAATAAAGCATCAATCATCTTAATAATATAAATCATACATTAATAATAATAAAAATTTAGTTGTATTTACCATAAAATACAGTGAATTTTTAGCCAAACTGACAATCCTATTGTTTGCACATTCACAGTTATCACAAAAATCACTTGTCAGAATTAAAACTATCTAATAAAAAAACGCACTAATAACAAAAAAACATGAAACCGATACAACTTCTAACACTGACTAACCCTTCTACCATTGCTAACTTGTCTTTACTGTGCTCAGCAGACGCTAAATATTAACGCATGCGCTGTACAACTAGCTAACTAGTGGCAATACTTTTGAAAATTGCTTAATGTATTTTTGTAAAGATATTAATAACAAAAATAAGATTTACTATATCGGAAAACTATTCAGATTTAAAATGGAAAAAAGAAAAGGAAAATTATCAACCATTTAAAACTGGCGTTAATCTAATAATTAATAATAACCATTATAAATTAACCATTCTAATTGGTTATATTATTATATCTTACACTAATTAAAACGTAATATTTATTATATTTTCAAGGACAAAATTAATCGTTTCAACACTCGAGAACGTTTTGTTAATTTTGTAACTAAACTGCCAGCACTAAAGCCAAACTATAACTGCTTTGGTATCATGAAGAAGGTTACAACTTGATAAGGTTATTTATGTTTACATGCAAGGTTTTTGCTGTTAGCCCACAATACAATAAAAATTGACCATCCATGGCAGCGTCCGTTGTAACAAATCCGTCAACAATTTTACCGCTTGGTGAGTTATATTAAAATGTTTTAAACCGGTTTCAATAACAAAGATCATTGTAAATTTTCCTTGTATTTTAGCATTAACTTCAAAGTAAAATAATGAAACAGAATGCATTTTATGAAGTTAATTAAAAAAAACTACTTCTTTTTGTAATTCGTATATCTTCCGTAAAAGATAACTAAAAGAAGTATTTACACAGGGATTATATGCTTAGCCACAAATGCAGCATTAAGTTTGCACATCAGTAATTTTCTAAAATTAAATAAGATTTAAAAATGAATCTTCCATTTTATTCAGTTTAGTCTGTATTAGTTAAGGCAACGTTAACGTTTAAAAACCTTTTTTAGATTTTTAATTGACTGTAGTTTTATAACCCTAAATTCTCTCATTATTTACAGAACTAGTTGACAAGTGTATCGGTTCAAGAATACATATAATAATGAAAAATGATAAAGAAATTGTAGGAACTTTGCTTGGCTTTGATGATTTCGTAAATATGTTACTTGAAGATGTAACAGAATATGAATCAACACCAGAAGGAAAGAGAATTACAAAATTGGATTCAATTTTGTTAAATGGAAATAACATAACTATGGTAAGTTAATTTATATACATTATGTGCGCATAGTATTCAAATTTTATTATTTTCTTATCCAAAATAATGTTAGTAATGAACAAAAGTAATACGAATTAAGAATTTTAAGTCTTAAAAGCTCTTAATTCTCGGTGGTTTAACCACCTGATACCGAGGATAAAGTTGAATTTTTAAAAAAGCTCAGTAAAATGCCAACAAAAATTATAGAGTTAATTTGTGGAATTATTTGCGAAAGTTTTACGATGAGTGTCAGACATGAAAATATTGGCTCATGCATCTGTGTATGAAAATTAAATATACCGGAACAAAATATTGTTTGTTTTACTTTTTTCTAATTCTTTTAATCCTGGGAGAAACAATAATGAACCAAATTTACTTGTCTTAATCTTGAAGAAAGTAAGTAAAGGAAGGCTTATCCACTCTTTTCGGGATTTTAGCGTCTCCAGTATAGGGTAATTGACATCTCAGTATTCACAAACTACATACTTAGAGCCTGTAGAAGATAGTTGATTTTTCTTTACGTTGGTTTAACAAACTCGAAACTTATTTCTATGAATGATCTTCCTTCCGGATTTCCTAACTTTTCGAGACTACCTATTAATTATATTTGTATGTGTGCATCAACAACAGACATCTTTGGCGACCTGCAAGAATTCTTCTAGGACGCAAATGGATTTCGTATTAATCAGAAGATTTTGAGAGTCCAAAAAGGATTGCTTATTTTTTTTAAAACAATTCGTTATTTATATAATATAATTTCAATTTTTTTTCCAGTTGGTACCTGGAGGTGATATGCCTGGAGAGACTTAAATACTTGATATAAAAAAAAGAAATTGTAAATATGTTCCCTGATGAAAAAAAAACTTACGTTTCCGGGTTGAAACCGGATCATTTGGTTTGCTGTAAACTGACCTTCTGTCCAGATTGCAATGAGCTTCTTCTCCAGGATTATTTCACCAATGATGAAACCTACTGGAACAACCATATAGGTATATTAAATCAATTTAATTAACAAAGGTGAAACGATCCTTGAATAAGCTGATTGCAGTTTATGAGCGGAACTTTGGTTTCTAGCAAACCACGTGAATCAGTGTTGAGTGTTTTTCATGAAACGGCCGCAGAAGCCTAAAAGATCATGATACACACTGTATTGATAAATAATTGTAAAAATAAAAGCAACATTTTAATTTTGGACTTCCTTATTTCTGTAGAATTCGAAAAATAAATTCTTGTTTTCATTTTTGAAGCAAAAAAAAATAAAATATTACTATATTTTTTCACCATTTCTTTTACTGTAGTAACAGATTTGAACCAAATGATACGATTTTGAATTCTCACTGGAAATACATGCTCATACTCATATATATATATATGAGCCAAATACAGATATTTTTACCGACTCTCAAATATATATATATGTATTTATTCCTGAAGAAATATAGAAGTATATATTATTTACTCTTATAAATTAAACTGTCGTTGTAAAATCAAACTTGATATCGAATACTTAAAGAAAAGCTTGGTTTCAAAAGAATTTTTTTTTTTGTATTTTCCTTTTCTTTTTCGTGAAAATGGAAGTTTTTGGATGTTGACCTCCCTATTTCCAAGGTTAGGAATTATTTTATAGAAATTTCTTTTGGTAATATCTTGGTATTTTTCTTCAGAAAGTCAGCTTTTCTGGCTATCTCCCATGTAAGACAGAATTTGTCATCATTTTTGGAAGGAGCTTTAAATCTCCATTAATTGACAATTGCTGTTATTGTTTTGTAAAAAGTAAAAAGCAAAAGAGTCTTGACATTCAATTCACTTTCTTTAAAAATTAATCTAAAAGAGTGTTAAATCAACTTTAATCAAAGCAAAAATAATTATTTACTTTTTAAACATTTTATAAAATACTTCTACAGTCCCTTCATATGCTGAGAAAATTATGTTTACATTTTCTAACAAACTTTGTTAAATGCGGGCCCTCCTTGAAAATTTTTATATATTCAAACTGCTGATATCAATTTAAAATAATACTTTTCTTAATTGTTTAATCTTTCTTAATGAATGTTTTTATCATCAGTATAATAATTATTAAACATACATTATATAGAAAAGAAAATTAACGCACCCCATTAAAACATTTTGGTTAGTGGTGAGTTACATATGTAACACAAATACTTTGTTTTTCAAATATTGAAGGCAAGTTTCGTTGTGTAGAAAAAGTAAAATATATAAATAATCTTTAATTGTAGAAAAGTAATGTTCACAGCACCACTTCGACCAAACCAATCAACCACTCCAGCAATTATGATTGATACAGATATTTTTACTGACTCTCAAGCTATGATTCTCTCGCTTACTTCATTTAGTCTGAACCAATCCTTGCTGGAGCTTAGTTGTCGGGAAAAAAATTCTTCTATACTCAACAATGACAAAACATCGTTCTCCAGTGGATAACGGGACACTGTGGTATTTATGGAGAGGAGCAAGTGGATCACCTCGCTAAAGCGGGTTCCCTAATGCCAGCACCCACGTACTCAATAACAGCAAAAAAAGCATTACTAAATCCTTTATTGCTGAAAAGTGGAAGGCGAAAATTCAGAGACAGGCTGAGAGAAAAAGCTGAGGAAGCCTCAAATCAAAAAGTACACGTATCCCTAACGTTTGTCACGTTTTGTGGGGGGGGGTGATTGTTTTCGTATGACTATTGATCGGTTATTTACGTACGTAACCACTTACATAGGACTGGCATAGTCTCACGTCCGCTCTGCTTGCCTTGCCGCAATGATATCATGATGACAGGAGAGCATTTATCTCTGTCCCATTTTATCTGATGAGCCAAAAGTGTGACGGCGGCAAGTATATATACGCCAAGCAAGTTTATATTGGGCTACTCGTCCTGGCTGAGATGCCGGACATAGGCGTAGTTTAAATATATATTTATTTATTTGCAGTACTACTGTTAAAATAATTTTGCTTCCCCCATAATCCAACGGGATAAATCAACAAAACTCAGCCGCCTAAATTGATTCCATTTACTTCACTAAAAAATAAATAACATTCTTCTTTCTTTCTAGGGCGCTACAGTCCTAAAAGGACCTGGGCCTCCTCAACCAGCTTCCTCTATTCCTCTCGATCAAGGGCTCTCAATCGCCATTTACGCACGCCCATGAATAAATAACCTTATAAATATTAATTTACATATGAATCCAAAACCTAATTCTTTTTTGCAAAAGAACAATTTACAAATAAACAAAACATTTATTTCCAAATTTAGGATAATGGTTGAGGACAATTTTCAAATTAACTGATCGTCCTTGTTTCTGCTCTCTCTAAATTTTTTGAACCGTTCTTTTTTCTTTTGTGCAATTTTTTGAAATCTATAAAAAATTTAAACAGATCAAAATCTATTAACATTTCCAAAAAAAAAAAAGCAAGAGAATTAAAACTGAATTTATGAGTGCCATAGCGCTAAAGGTGGTTAAAAACCCATGACGCTCTGTACCAATTGCAATGATTGCTGACATCAGCAATTAAGATATCAATTGCAAATCCTTCAATCACGAAATCATCACAGCAAAAGCGAATTTCAAATGAATACAATTACGTTTCCTCCAGTATTACTTGCAACTACAGTACGGCTTATCGATGTGAACTCTACTTTTTCAAGGACCTTTGGTCTTCCTCCGGGTATTTAACTTAAAAATAAGTTTGAACAAGATATTCATAAACAATTTCTAAAAATTTTCCGAAGATAAAATACAAAACATGCCCTGCAAAAGTATGATATTTGACATTTATGAATATCCAGAGACAGAAAAAAATTCCGAGGGCTACAATGATTCTCCATGGACTAATCGTAAAATTACATCTTCTCTATGAAGGTAAATCAAATATGAGCGTACAATCAAAACTATCTGGATGAATATTTCGCATTTCCAGACACCGGCTCTCTTAATAATAACGCCCATTTCCACATAGCAAGCTTCTACAAGCGACTACAGTACACGTATTTAGCTTTCCATTGCCTCTAGATACCAACACAGTAATTTTCCAGATAACAGCGTATTTCCGATTATGCTTACCTTATTATAATATCGATTAGCTCTTTACAAGTTTATTCTAGAAATCGATTAGTTTAAATCAAACTTACCTGAGCTTTTGATTTACAGAAGCATATTTCCACCTCCTACCTAATTCGCGTGAAAGTTGTGGTAAAGTCCAGTCGGGATGTTTTGCTTTCAGCTTAGGTCTTTCATATTTACAAAAATGAAAAAATGCTGTCCTTAAAAAATAAAAACTATTTAAGATATAAATGTTGTGGTGGTTCATTCATTGTTGACAAAA